>BLBF01000083.1:3308040-3422749 GCA_015471245.1 Laticauda colubrina | reverse complement strand
AGTGCCAGCAGAGTAAGCACCAGCAGAAGCACCAGCACCAGGAGCAGCATCAGCAGAAGCCCCAGTACCAGAAGAGCGAGCCCAGGCAACAGAAGCCCCAGCAGAAGCAGAGTCAGGGCCAGGGGGTGGGAGGGTGGCCCTGTCCCTCTTGCCAGGGCTGGCAGCAGATGGCAGAGGCTTCCGTTTCTTCCCCATGGTTGTTGGGTTGCTGGTTGGCTGGCTGACTGGCAAGCTGTGTCTGGAAGCAGGTCTTTCCTCTGAATGGTGACCTGCTTGAGAGCTGCTTCCCTTTATATCCATGGGGCTGACGCAATGCATCCTCCCCGCATGCGCAGTGAACACTAGGCATCTGCTAGGCTTCCGCTAGGTTTCCGCTCTGTATCCGCTTCATCCGCTCAGCATCCGCTCTGCATCCGCTCTTTCTGTTCCGTGTCTGCTTTGCTGTGCTCCCCCGGAAGCCTTGCGGATGTGCCATCCGCTTCCATCCGCTAGGCTTCCGTGGAGAATCCACTTTCCATCTGTCCTATGTCCTCCCCCCATCCGTTCCTTTCCGTGTTGTCCGCTCTGGTTATGCAAATTCGGGGCACTTTTGAGAGCGGATAACAACGGATGGAACATTTTGCTCGTCTGCTGTGTCCTTTTTACAAACGTTTTGCATCCGTCAGTCAGTTTGACAGGGCCTTAACCAAGACTATCAGTGCTCTCACTTCAGCAACCAAAATATGTCATTCAGTCTGTGCCTTCTCCAAGATAGTGCTCTAAAATAGTTGGAGCAACAACATCTACTTTAGATTGGTAGCTTCCACACCTCACCCACATATTTCTACATATTTCTGTGTATTTCTTTTGGTCCATTTCCTAAAAATCAAATAAAACTTGAGCAGTGGCAGTATAGATGCTTCTGGTGGGTTGTGTGTGTGTGTGGGGAGGGGGGGACAAGAGGAGATACCAAACACACACAATTCACAGTTGCTAAGAGTGGGTTTTGTAAAACTTCAAGCCACCTTCCCCTTCAATAACAAGTTCACTAGAGACTGGAAATAGAGTATAAAAACACAGCTAACTGAGTAATAAACAACCAAAAGCTCTGCCAAACTTCATTTTTCCAAATGGAAAGATGACAACAGACAGCTGCAGAAATGTTTGAAAAGTGAGCATTGCAAATTTAATGTGTTTTAAAAGACTTTGCTATGGTTGCAAACAAGATGGCTAATCCTATTGTCTCTCATTGTTCAAATCCATGGAAGATTGCTGTCCTGCAGTGTGCTTACAAGAAGCAACTATCCAGAACACATGTGGGTAATTCCCTTACTTCCTACCATCTCTTTACCTGGGGAAGTTCTGAAGAACTAGTCAACTCAACTCTTTGGTCTTTGCTTCGCAGAGCCATCTTCAGTTAACCGTGACACCAAAACACAAATGCAGAACTATTTGAGAGCATTTAAAATGCTCAAAGGGTACAAAAAACACTTCTTAAAAGTGAATTATACAAAAGTATCATGTGTACACATTATTTGTATGTTATGTAGTTATCATGATAGTTTCTTCAAAACATGCATCATGATATGCTCAGTCATTTGGGTTCTGCATTCAGTATTTCTAGAAAAAATATTTTATGAATTGGGAACAGCCACTGAAAAGACTAGATTTTTTCCCCCATTCAAATGATTGCTTATTTATGAGATATTTAGCATTTGATCTCTGAATCCATGGATAGAAACATAGACATGCACTTCGACATGTCAGTTGAGAAAGAGAAAGTTTACATGAATGTAAAAGGACTATATTGTTCCAGAGGTGGGAAGTTTGGCTGTTGTTTTATCCTGATGTCATTCATTTTTTTCAGGTGGAATACCTCTTGAAGAAGATATGTACAGCTATGAGTATTGAGCTTCATATTGGGGAATTAGATGACTATTTTTCCCAAGAGACCCAGCAACAGAATGGTTTGATAGTTTGGCAATTTCTTGATTTGGTAAACTCTGGCCGATTACTACGTGGAATTGAGCGTGAGGCCATTAGCATGGCTATTGAAGAGGTTTACCAGGAGATCATTGGGGATGTGCTCAAACAGGTAAAGAATTATCTCTTAATTAGAAGAACTGAAAAACTGCTTTAATAAGTAGATAAAAAATGAACTATGGCACTACCAACTTAAGGTTAATGCTATTGAAGGTACTGAATCAATGATAACTACTTTGTTTCATGTATTACTGTTTCCTCGAAAATAAGACCTAACCAGAAAATAAGCCATAGCATGATTTTTCAGGATGCTTATAATATAACCCTTACTCTGCAAAATAAGCCCCAGCTAAGATCAGCAGCCCTGGGGGATGGGATGGGCATAGCCAAAACAGGAGAGATGAGCGTGTGAGGGCCGATGGTGTCCAGCAGCAGCCACAGTCTGCTGTCCCATTGGCCGGTGTACTCTGGGGCTGCACAGTCCAAACACTGTGATCGCTGAGCTGACCCTCCAAGCAGCAGGCGGAAGCAGAGGTGCGGGGGGAGTCCTGGCTACCTCTTGGGGTGGAGGCTCCCCACCCTTCCCATTTTCTGGGGCCATTGTTGGAGGATAAGGTTGGAAGGTGAGCGCAGGGTCCATGGCATGGAATCATCCCTGCCCCACCACCTGCCTCGCTTCATCTTGTGGCAGCGGCACGAGCAGCAGTGGGAGGCCAGAAGTGTTGTGCTGCCGCCTCTCCCATTGCAGCTTTGACAAGCAAAGACAGATGGTGGGGTGGAGTGGGTGGGCAGCTACAAGGCACGTCCATCAGGCCATATTGCATGCCTCCCCCCATGCCTCTGCCTCTGTCTGCTTCTTGGAGGGCCAGCCTGGCAGTCGCAGTGCTCAGACTCATCTGCGCCATGCAGGCTGCACAGCCACAGAGTGCGTCAGCCAAGGGACTGGAGGGCTGTGGCTGTTGCCGGACTCTGTTGGCCCCTGTGTGCTCTCCACCTCTTGTGTGCACACCAGGAGTGAGATGCCTGGACGGGCTGGGTTGGGGCTGGAGGTGGCAGGATCCGATCCCTTGCCATCACCCTGATATCTTGTGTTCCCCAAAATAAGCCCAATTGTGTGTTTTGGAGGACTCCCCGCAAATAAGACCATGTCTTATTTTCGGGAAACACAGTATGAAATTAATATCTCGTACACCAAGCTATCATACATCTATGTGATTCTGTTAATTCTGGCTGGAATTATGAAAAAAAATGATTTGGTGGTACTCTTTTCTCTTGAGGAAAATTCTTACTATTTTGTTTTCCAACATTTGTGGGCGTTCTGGTTATCTTTTGAATAACTTATCAAGTGGATTAATTGGATGAAAAATATCTAATTTATGACAGTAATGAGAGAAGATAAATACTGGCAAGTACAGGTAGTCCTTGATTTATCACAATTTGTTTAATGACTTTTTGAAGTTACAACAGCAATGAAAAAAGTGATTTATGACCATTTCTCACATTTACAATGTTGCAGTACCCCCATGGCCACGTGATCAAAATTCAGACATTTGGCAATTGGCATTTATTTATGATAGCTGCAGTGTTCCTGGGTCATGTGATCATCTTTTGTGACCTTCTGACAAGCAAAGTCGATGAGGAATCCAGATTCACTTAACAACTGTGTAACTAACTTAACATCTTCAGTGATTCACTTAACAAATGTGGCAGGAAAAGTCCTAAAATGGGGACAAAACTCACTTTACAAAGGTTTCCCTTAGCAACAGAAATTTTGGGCTCGATTGTGGTCCTGCGTTGAGGATTACCTGTAAAAGAAAAGTGAAACAACTAGTTGGTTAGTAGCCAGTGAATCTGCTTTGATTATGTCCAGCTTACATTTCATCACCAGAAAAAAATCACAAGGAAGAGAAGGCTGGAGCCGATGATGAGCTGGCTTGCCAGAGAGCACCTCATTCTCCCTTTGTGACTGTTATTGCACCGGAAAGCACTCTGATTGTTCAATTAGCCATACACACTTCCCCCATTGTGCCAGTAGTTAAATAGCATAATGCACCACCCTTATCTGTTCCTGTTTGGCTCACATTCAGGAAATAAAGTTTGTTCACAGCTTTGGTTTTTTTCCTGCAACTATTTTCAAAAAGGCTTATCTGGTGTATGTAACTGAACCCTAAGAACATCCCCAATCTTGAAATGAAAGGGTATGGATTTTGAGTTTTGATTTAAGGATCTTATTTTGGGGGTGATTAAGGTAATCAATCCTCCACCTTGCCACCAGCATCTCTGCACAAAGAGGAAGGAAAGCGAGTCAGCATTCGCGATAGCCACAAATCATATGAGCAGGAGCAAACCAGGGTGGAGGAGAATCAGTATATGGCACATACAGAGGCAACTAAGACTGCAACATAAAATCCCATGCAAGGTGTTGATATTTTATTTTTCCCCACTTTCATTTATTACTTCAGAAATACTATAAGGTATTGTCTACATGGTTTGCTGTTCTATTCCAACATACAGTATGCTGAAATATCTTAAGCAGTTAAATAGATTGTTCTTACATATGCAGAAAAATATAGTGGTGGAACAGACTAAACCAATTTGGACTACAAATAGTGGATCTCTCTTCTGAATAACCCTCTATGTAAAACTCAGAACATAAGGAAATTAATCTAGGTGAGTGGATGAGGGTTGGTTTTACCTTTTAGCTAACTGTGTTGATTTTCTATTCATGAAGAATGGTTAACAAAAAGGAATATCCAAACATGGAACCAGCTTGATTCTTTGCAATGCAATTTGCCACTAAAGAATTTTACTTCTCAACGGAATAGGACAAGCACTACTTAAGAAGCCTTGCATTGACATGTGATGCACATAGTTGCTTGATAATGTGTTAAATTTCATGGTTCACAGCCAGCCCACACTGTGGATGTGCCCTGAATGTGATTTGGCCTCTTTTGGAGACATACTTTTTTGTTAAATGGTCTTTTGTAAAGAGCTTTCGTATTAATCTTTCATGATAGTATGCCTGCTTTTCCTTTTCATTCCCACTATAGGGCTATCTGTGGAAGAAAGGCCACTTAAGAAGAAACTGGTATGAGCGATGGTTTACACTGAAGCCCAGTGACCTCTCATATTATGTGAGTGAAGAACGTAAAGAAAAGAAAGGGAGCATTTGTTTGGACAGAAATTCATGTGTGGAGGTAATTAGACATTTTTATTGCAAAAGAACATGTTGGCCTTTTATACATGTGATGGTCACAACTATAGAATGTTGTTTTATTAAGAGATTAGTAATGTATATTAGGCTCATGCCAATAAATAATTGGTTGCTGAGGAGTAGTGCTTTCTCTTCCAATTTTGAGGCAGGTTTGAATGTGATGCTCTCCAGATATTCTCAGATCTTGAAAACAATATAATATGTAAAAAGCCAAAATGTACATTTCCATTAGTTCTACATTTCTAACAAGTGCAGGATGTATATATTCAAGAGTTAAAAGAAAAAAGAAAACATTTTGTTCTCTAAACAGTACAAACTTTCTCCCTGCAACAGCTTTCTTCCACTCTACTCTAAACAGCAATTGCTTTTACTGAAAGGAAAAAATAAGCAGTGATTCCCTTTTCCTATCAGCAGAGGTATCAGTAATGACTGAAGCCCTAAATCTCATACAGTTTGTTGTTATTTTTTCTCTTCACTTTGGTTTAGCTCTTCAAAACTTTTTAAGGTGATCTAGATTATAAATTACATCAACATTTACAGAGTATGTAAATGTATACCAGTTGGCCAACAATACCCAGTTGGCCTCAGCCGTTAAGATGCTGGATTTGTCAGCTAGATAGCCAATAGTCCAGGTTTGAGACTGGAGCATTGCATGATGAGGTAAACTCCCATCCTCATCCTAGCTCCTGCTAACCTAGCAGTTCAAAAGCATGCAAATGCAAGTATATAAATAGGTTCCCACTTAGGTGGGAAGGTAGCAGTCAGTGATGTCATGCTGACCACATGACCATGGAAATGTCTTCGGATAGCACTCGCTTAACAGCCCATGAATGGAAATGAGCACCACTTCCTGTAATAGGCAACAACTAATAGAGTAAAATCCACAGGGACTCCTACCAGTTGAAAAATAATTGTGTATTATCCACTGCAAATATTGATTCAGCCTCTCATCAACTTGTCCCTCCATTAGCAAAAAAAGCAGCAGAAAAGAGGCAGTTTGCTTTTTTTTTCTCCAAAGAAAGGATAGAAAATCAATGCATTTTTGTACTGAAGATGAACCCAATAAGAAACATGGGCAGAGATGCAACAGAACTGGAATAATATGAATAAATCCAGTAAATTCTACTGCAATGGTCCAGGACCCAGAAGGGAGACAAGCCATCATAGCCTACTTGATCCACAATGAACATGGAAATTTCAGATAGATCATTTTTATTCTTTTATTCCACAGACCATACCACAACCATTTTAGCTAGGATATAGACAGAAAAGCAACTACTAAAGTTCCTGGCTTATTAACACAAAGACGCCTCCAATAAATAAGGCAACAGGAGGCAAGGACCAAAGAGAATAACCTTCAAATTAATTCTACTACCTCACTGGAGGGAAAGTGACTGCAGAAACTTAATACAGCTGGAGTGTGAAGTGTGCTCTAGAAAAGGGCTCTCCAACCCTGGCAACTTTACAACTTGTGGACTTCAACTCCCAGCATGTATTGGCTGAGGAATTCTGGGAGTTGAAGTCCACAAGTCATAATGTTCCCAAGATTGGAGAGCCCTGCTCTAGTTCACAAAGCTAAGAGGCAGGTTTCTGACAATCCCTATCGCCTAAAGTAAAGAGAAGTTGTACAAGGTGACATATGCAACTGCCAAGGTAGACTAGACTAAGAAACCAAGTTATGAATGCTAATGCTACTTTTATTATAAGGTAGTCATAATGAGAACCAGTTTGGTGTTGTGGTGAAGGCATTGAGATAGAAGCCAAGAGTCCCATTTTAGGCATAAAAGCAGCTTGGCCAGTCACTCTCTCGCTAGGTTTTTGTTGTGGAGAAAATAAGAGAAGTATTGTTCACTGGTTTGAGTCATTTATAAAAACAATAAACAGGAAATAAATATATAAAGCAAATAAAAAGATCACAGAATTTTGCAAGTCTAAATGTTCCTCCCCTCTCCCTCCCTCAGGAGTCTTTTTCAAATTACATTTCTTCTTCAGACTCTCATTTCTTTTACCTATTATCTTGGTAGCTGCTCTTCCTTCTCTTCAGGGTTATTTCTTCAGCCCATTACAATTATGGAACACAGAATTATTTCTGTGGAGGCACCTTGGCTGGAATATTAATATTCCTAGTGATCCTTACATATCCAAAATGATGAGCAAGCTGAAGATACTCTAGGGATAGATAATTCTAATCAAACAAATCAAATATGCACTAAAATAATTGCCTTTTAAAATTCTGTCTATAAAAACATTTATTTACAAATTTCTTAAATCTAGAATCAAGTAGAATTCCCAAGGAGATACATTTTATATTCTGGAAACTCAAATACCATTTAAATGGGGATTAACATTTTTGAACAGTTGGTAAATATTAATAATTATCCAGTCCATATAGTGCTTAGATAATAATTGACAATATATTTCTGATTGTTTTGAGCTTCCAGCTTCTATCACTGGGCAGTGTATAAATTATGAGATCAATCTTATCGTTAGCATGGTCACCAGCCTAGTTATTGCATTTTATACCATTTACAACTATAAGAAGTAACTAAAACATGAAAGCATGCTTCCCTAGAAATTGTTGCATATGGGAAGAAAAAGATATATTTTATTTAAAAATAAAGGAAAGGAGCACTTTAAAAATGCACAGTTCTATTCAAAGATGGCAGAAATATCCCAAGATAATTTCAAAAGGTAACTACAAATTAGAAGAAGCTTGTAAGACAATTTGTAGATTAGAGTTCAGGTCATAAGACTGAATTACAGATGTCATTATCAGTTTATCAGTCTTGAGGTACCACAAAGATTGTTTTGCTGTAACTGTAAGCTTCATCAAGTAGACCAGACCAGGAAATGACTCCACATGAAGTCTAAAACTACTTTTATTGAATTAGTTATAATAAAAAAATTATGGAAGTCTGATTGTGTTGCACTTTCTCTCCCTTCATATATTCACATAAATTAGAGATGCTTCTCTTTGAGTGACTTCTAAATGTTCTATCTTTGATCTTGTTTAAAAATGTTTCAGTTCCTATTTCCTAGGTAACAGTTCTTGAACATTTTTGCCTAGGTCACCTTCTTTACTGTAATAAACCAATTTAGCTATCCCCTTCCAAATGCAATTTGCATTTCTGCAGAACTCTCAGTTCAGAAGAAAGTATTTGCTTATCAGCTTATTAGATGCCCAGACCAGCACAATACCACTGAGAAAGAAAAACAAGAAATCCAAGAAGAAACCACTCTGGCAAATTGAAGGAAAAAAAGGACAAGTACAAAAAATGAAAGAAGGACATACAGAATAAGGCAGAATATCAGCAGATAGCCAGAATCTGCAAAGACGAAGTTAGGCTAGCAAAGGCCCAGAACGAACAAAGATTTGCAACAAAAGTCAAAGATAATTAAAAAAGTTTCTTCCAACATATAAATAACAAGAAAAAAATCAAGGAAAAATAGATCATGCCAAACCAATCTTATTTCATTCTTCAGTGACTAAATTAGTAGACCAGCAAATTTAGATTTCAGCAAGGCATTTGACAAAGTAGACCACAACCTACTTCTTAGTAAGCTAGAAAAAAGTGGAATAGACAGCAGCACCACTACATGGAGTCGCAACTGGCTGGCAAACCGTACTCAACGAGTAGTCCTTAATGGGTCTAAGTCTACATGGAGGGGGGGAAGTAAGCAGTGGGGTGCCACAAGGTTCCGTCTTAGGATGGAATGTCTTCATTAACAACTTAGATGAGGGAAGAGAAGGGAACTTACCAAATTTGCAGATGATAGTAAGCTGGCAGAGATAGCTAACACCCAAGAAGATAGGATCAAGATCCAGATGGATCTTGACAGACTAGAACACTGGGCCGTATCTAACAAAATGAAATTCAATGTAGAGAAAAGTAAAATCCTACACTTAGGCAAGAAAAACCAAAAGTACACTTATAGACTGGGTAAAACCAGGCTCAATAGCAGTAACTGTGAGAGGGATCTTGGAGTCTTAGTGGACAACCAGCTAAATATGAGTCAGCAGTGTGCAGCAGCAGCCAAAAAAGCTAATGTAATCCTAAATTGTATTAACAGAGGGATACAATTAAGATCAAGGGAAGTACTAATACCACTCTATAAAGCCTTAGTAAGACCACACCTAGAGTACTGCATCCAGTTTTGTTCACCACATTATAAAAAAGATGTTGAGACTCGAGAAAAAGTACAGAGAAGAGCAACCAGGATGATTAGGGGACTGGAGACTAAAACATACAACGAACAGTTGCAGGAACTGGGCTTGGCTAGTCTAGTAAAGAGAAGGACCGGGGAGACATGATAGCAGTCTTCCAATATTTGAGGTGCTGCCTGAGGAAGGGGTCAATCTATTTTCTAAAGCTCTTATAGGACAGACAAAGAATAATGGATGGAAATTGAACAAGGAGAGATTTAACCTGGAAACAAGGAGAAACTTTCTGACAGTGAGAACAATCAACCAATGGAACAGCTTGCCTTCGGAAGTTGTGGGAGCACCATCAGTTGAGACTTTCAAGAAGAGATTGGACTGCCATTTGTCAGAAATGGTGTAGGGTCTCCCGCTTGGGCAGGGGGTTGGACTAGATAATCTACAAGGTCCCTTCCAACTCTGATTATCTTTTAAATCTGTATTATTGGGCAAATTTTCCATTAGAAAAAAAAGAGGATTCAAAGAGGAATTTAAATTGAGAAACATCATTTTGTAAGGTTTTCTCAGTTATTCTACTCCTGTATAAATAAGAGTGTCACTTCAGTCATTAGGAGATTAATATGGTGATGTCACTTTGCTTAAAGTTGTCCCAATGAGCTAAAAATGCTATTTGTGTGACCTTTCTGCAAAATCATAATAGGAATCTGGTTGTTCTTAACTTGGGAGATGTCATAGGAAAAGGGACCATCTTCAACAGGTTGGAACCAACAGATTTTGTGCTTATTAATAATGAAGTTTCCCTGTTGCACTTGAGATTATAGCTAAGTTTTAAATTTCTCTTCTTTACTTGTTCAAAGATTTTGCCTGATAAAGATGGGAAACGTTGCATGTTCTGTGTGAAAACATCTTCACGGACCTATGAAATGAGTGCCTCAGATACCAAGCAAAGACAAGAGTGGATATTGGGTGAGTATTCTCATGGTGCTTTGCATTGCTGCATCCTCGTTCACCCTTAAGATGATCTGAGATATAAATGTTGAACTGCTTAATAGCAAGTCTGTCATTTTTTTAGGCAGACTTTTTTGTGGACTAACCATCTTCTTGTAGAGCATGACTGAACTTAATCAGATTGCTAGTATTTTTACCAAAGGTTAAAAAGCATCTGTGCTTTAGATTTAGTGTCAATGTTGGAACTAGTTTTGGATTTGAACACAGGTTCTTTTAACAATGTTATTTTGGATATCTTTATATAGATCCTTGTGGAGACTCCAAATTTAAACAAGTGTGAAATAGCATTTTTTGCCTCAATTTGAAGTAAAGTTTCCCTGGGAAGACTGTTCCATAGTAGAATTGTGAAATCATTAAAAAAAAATTACAGTGATTCTATTAAAAGCAGTTACGACAATAAAAATTAATGCAAACTAAAAGAAAAGAAATGTTTCCCAAACTACACTGAGTTGTGTAAACTTGTCTATTCACAGTTGCCACTTTTGCAGCTCTGGAATCTGTTTTGGCAAATTGCAGCATATTGATTTAAAACTTGTGATTGACTGATTTTATATCCTGAGAGAAAAAGGTGTTCCTTAAGGTCTATGACTAAAAGAGAAAAAGGTTGGAGCCCTGCCTGATGCTTCTGTTCCCTTGGCAGCCATCCAGATGGCAATCCGTCTCCAAGCAGAAGGTAAGAAATCTCTGCACAAGGACTTAAAGCAGAAGAGGAGGGAGCAGAGGGAGCAGCGAGAACGAAAGAAAGCTGCCAAGGAAGAGGAAATGCAACGCCTGAAGCAGCTTCAGGAAGAAAAGGAACGCAAGCTGCAGGAACTGGAGCTCCTCAAAGAGGCTCAGAAGCAAGCAGAACTTTTACTCCAGGAAGAAGAACAACGGCGCCAGCAGCAACATGAGGAGATGCATAAGATGTTGGAAATTCAGCTTCAGGAAGCAGAACAGGTGTGCACACTCAAAGCAGACCCTGGGAGATCCATAGCCTGTTAAAGATATCATATCAATCAGTGAAGAAGAAATGATTAGAATCTTATGCCATTTTGAATGGCTTGCTCAGTTCCACAGCTTCTTCTCATGTAAAACATGTTCTTGGGGACATTTAGAATAAACTTTCTGGTTGAGTTAGAATCCTTTTATTTGAAATGCAAACAGTGATGGAAATTTGCCTTACTTAACTAAAGTTGAACATTATAATTTAATTGCCTAATAATTGTAAATATGGCTTTCTTATGACACTTCTAAATAGCTAAGGGTAGATAAATTTCTTATGTAGGCCTAAGGAATCATACTAAATATTTACGGTTTATTACAGTACAGGTTGTAACGTGCTTCTTAATAACACAGTGAACTGGTAAACTGCTTGCCTTCATGGATAGGTTCACCATAAATATGGACCTGCCATAGGTTTTCTACTTCCTGTTGTCTGTGACAAACTCTTTACATTTTTAATGCAGACAAAGTTCTAAAAGGAATTGCAGTGCATCTGGTAGTACTCTGACTCTGTATGAAATGAACAGTAGCAGAAAAAATGTTAAATTTCTACTGTAGAACATTCTGAACAATCATGTCATCCAATTTAGGATAATAGTGACTTCTGTCTGCCAAAAAGGGTAATGCAAACATCTTAAATGCCAGCATAGCCTAATGGTCTAAATGTAGGACTAAGAAACACCTTGCTCTCATTCAACCTACCATGTAGGACTGCTGGTTTGGGAAACAAGAAATGGAGGATAATGCAATATAAACTCTGTTGATCTTCTTGAGGGGAGGTGTGCTATAATCTAACAATTAATTAAGGTTCTTTGATCTAGGATTGAGTGATTTACCTTTAGATAAAGCTGTATCGTTTGCACAAACCTCAATGAATAAGAGCATCCTCCATCAACTTTGACTTGTCTTACTATTGCAGATTCTCTTGGGCAAAGATAACTCTGCCACAAGAAGTCCAAATTCATTTACTGCAAAATGCAATGTATAGGTTTGCATTCGGGCTTCAAAGAGGCTGCACCAATAACAGAATTCTGTGACTATGTTCAGCGGAATCTCTTACTGGGCACTAAAAAACTGAAAACTGTGCGCTAATAGCTGATTTGCTGCTCAGTCATTTTAAAGGATGTATTACTGTTTGTTAAGCCTAAACAGATCATGAAAATATTATATTAATGAATCCCCAATTGCCATATAGGTTTCTTAGACCTTTTCACTGTAAGAACAAACCCTCTTAATTGTTCACCTGAATGCTAATATTGAACCAGTTGTCAAGTGTATGTATGTGGCCATTCTCTTGTACAATAATTTTCCAGTAAATCTTGAGTTGGGCCCCATTGTGGAGTGTTTGCACTCAGCCTTAGAAACCTATTTACTAACCTAAGCATTCTTATGATCTTATCCGTTGCTGTTTTTAATGGTTCATTTGAATACTTTTACTGATTTCTATGACTTGCTAGTCTTAGAACTATTATAAAACAATTCCTACAGAAGATGTCATTACATAATCATTAAGAGTCAACATGGACTGGATAGCACAGAATTCTTTTTTTAAAAATCAAAATAGTTTATAAGCCGTAATAACATTTGAATAGGTTTTGCCCCACACAATATATTTGGAGCCATGACCTTTTTATTATTATGTTTATACAAGTCATTAGTGACTTATATCTGCCTTCTTATATCAGCTATGGTGGATTCATTATCCCTACCCACTGTTTTACTGCAATTACCTAAAATGTGGCAGGTTAATTGGGTGAGAGTGGGTTATATATGGAAAATAATAAAATTGTTGGTGTCCAGATAAAACAAGAGACTATCAGTTACCAACTTCACCAGCTATTAGTACTGTTAGCCAGGATACATCCTGGTTGTTTTTAGCCCCGTGCTGTTAGCCAGGATACATCCTGGCTGCTCACTGCCTTTACTTCACCCACCTGCAGGCTCGGGCTTCCATGCAAGCAGAGATGGTTCTGAAGGAGGCAGAGGCAGAACGTCAGTGCAAGCGCATCGCAGAACTGGAAGACATGCAGCAACGACTCCAAGATGCCCTGCAGCAGGAGATTAAAGCTCGTCAAGACGAAGAGGGTCTGAGATATGAACAGGCCAGGTAGCATTTGCTGAATAGCACTGATATATTGTAACTTCTGGGAGGAACTGGGTTAATAAGAAAAGCGAATCAGAAAAGACAAATGATTTTGTTGGCATATTTATATATTGAATCTATTTTTATGACAGTCCTACTTTGAAATATCTCAAATGCAGTATATAATTATGTGCCTAATTAAAGTAAAGGAAAACAATTGAATGATTAGCAAATGAAATTATAGTACATAAAAACATTAGGTGTAAAAGATATGTAACAAAAACATAAGAAGAGAGTAAGCTACTTTTCACAGGAAAAGCCTGAATGAAAAGATGGGTCTTCAAGAGTGATAGAACATGAGCATCTCCCAAATGCCAGGATGTAAACATGGGTACCACTACAGAGAAGCTGGTCATTTGAAATAAATAACAGGATAGAAATAGTGCAAGATGATGCAGAGAAAGACAAGAAGCAGCAGATGTGAATTCTTCAAAAAGAGAATTCCCAACAAATTATTTCTCCCTCCCTTTATCATACTATAAGTGACCATTCCCAGAGAGGAGGTAATCTGTTCCTTTTGCAGAGCAAAATTAATTTCCTTCATAATGTTATGAGTTACTTATGAATCATGAGACTAACCCAAACTTTAGACACTAAATCACTCACAGAATGAGAATGAATTAAATCCTGTATTGTATCCTGTATTGTTAGATTGCTGGCAGAGGAGGAGGAAAAACTGAAGCAGTTGATGAAATTGAAGGAAGAACAAGAAGAATATATTATCAAGGCCCAACATGAAAAACTGGCTCTCAAGCAAGAGATGGAAAGCAAGAGCAAGTTTCTAGAAGAAACTAAACTGCAGTTGGAAGAAGTCAGATTTAACAGGGAGAGGATGGACCAAGATGTTATGGTAAGCACTGGAACTGTGCCTGTTTTTTCCTCTTTTGAAGAGGTTTTTTTTTTTAATATCAAGGGTTTTTATGTCCTATTTCATCACCTGTGGCAGGAATTCCTGACCTTTTTGACAGGAGGAACCAGTTTCATAGAAGGGGGAAGGGAAGGGGCAGGGGGAAGGAGTACACAATTGAGATCCTGTGCAGGCAGTTTTGCTCGCCCGTAGCTCATCTCCAGCTGTGTGGCCTGGTTCCAAACAGTACACAGACAGGTACCAGTCTATGGTCTTGGGTTGGGGACACTTGCTTATGAAACATATTATCCTCAGAGGTGAGACAGGCAAGCCTCCACTCTTCCAGAAGAGCGTTAAGATCTAGCTTTGCCAATAAGCTTGAAGGTCTAAAAATATGATGCAGCCTTGGGGATGGTTGGTGGCCTGAGGACATACCCATTCCCTTGTTAACCTTTTTAATTTTGTACATTGAATTTTATCTTTACTTGGAAGTTTTAACTTCTTTGTGTTTTTATTCATATATTTATGTGATTTTATTACACATTGTAAGACACCCAGAGTCATTTAGGGGAGATGGGACATGTAGAAATTAAATACATACATACATACATGCACGCATGCATACATACGGTACATACAGGCAGACCTTCCACATAATTCTGTGTTGCTGTAGCTAACATTTTCATTTTAAACACTTTGCTCAATATTGAAAAAAAAATGAGATTACTAATATTACAAAATATTCTTATATTTTACACTTTTAAAGTGTAAATCTGAGTGTTCTTACAAGTGCTGTTCCTGGTATTATTATGGTATTAAAAGGACCAAAAGGCCTACTTAAAGAAAGATTACTTCCTCTTCTATATAAATACATTTTTATTTTTTTAATATTTAAATATTTTATTTTAAAATTATTCTTATTATTATTATAAACTTTTATTCATTAAACAAGAAAGTCAACTGAACATTTAAAAATGTATCACAAGCATCATTGACTGACTTTGATGATTGATACGGGTTGCTGCCAGCATTCTAGGTTTCAACCAAGTATCTTCTTAAAATGTATATTGTTCCTAGTAGCTCAGTCTTTGATGATGATGATGATGATCATAATAATGATGATCATAATAATGCATTCATTTATTGTCAATTAATTTATGCAATTTAAGCTAAAGAGTCTCCAAGCAGAGAACAAATACGCTATAGAAAAGATGATCTCAGAGGTGTACCTTCACTATAATTGAATGTTCAGATAGGAGTTTCAAAGCCAAACTTTGTCAAAATAGTTGTCACATTGATTCAGTTTGTCAGTCAGATCCAAGTTGATACATATATTGAAAAATCTGAGACTTAAATAGTATTGTAGGGGTTTGAATTGATTTTGTAAGTTTGATATGATTCGTTGAACTGATTTAATGAAACTATTCAAACGTTTACAAATCTACTAAATGCTGTTATTTCTTCTTTGTGGTGGAGATAGCATCCAGGATTGAGTAGGCAGTTGCAGCTAGCTGATTGGACTGAGTCTGTCAGATCTGTGAGGACACTCCTGTTACCAAGGGTCCCCAGAATTGACTCAGTCAAGCAGCTAAGACAATGTGTTTCAATTCAATACAAGTGGCGTAATTGGCCAGCCATACTTAGTGGAATTAATTACTTCCTTAGTACTTTCAAGTTCCAAGTACTATTATTATAGATATTTTTATTTGTTTGCTGAATTAAATACTTTCAAGTACAGGTTTTTAGGGAGGGGCAGGGGAGAAACTGAGAAGTCAAAAACAAATGTTCCAGAAAAAATTACAGTCAAACTGCCTCCTATTATGCCAAGAAAAATGCATGAATGTGTTCATGTAAGTCATCAGGAGTTAAGCTACCGTAATTGAGAGTTATTTTACTTTAATCTCACTGTGAATTGACAACGTTATGCCACTAGATGGCATGCACTAACCTATTATTCTGTTTTTAAAAACTAAAAATGATAATATGCCAAGATCTCAGGAAATCAGAAATCTCCAAAAAAAATCATCCTCTTATACAGATTTGGCCAATTCTTTAAAATTGAAAATAATTATTTAAAAGTCATTTTAATTATGTTTGTAATACAGGGCTTACAGTGCATGAAACTAGGTAACTGTGCCCACCACTTGAAAAAATTACATTAGTCCATTCAAGAATAGTTTGAGATTTATTTGCATTTTCAATAACATCTGCTGTATAGAATTAAAGAACTGTAGCTAAGCAAACTTATAGATAAATGTGCTGCAAATTGAGATGGAAGATCAGGTTTTTCCTAAGGATGCTCCAAAATGGAGCGTCCAAAACTGATCTAGTGTTAGCCCTTCGAGACCCAGATCAGGAAACATACTTCACATGATCAGAACTCTATTTATTGAAACAGGTTATTGCAAAAGAATTTTGCAAGTCTGTTGTATTTCTGCATTCTTCACTCTTCAGTGAATCAGGGAGGAATCTTTGGAGTCTCTTCTTAATACTATCAGCTTTTCCAGAACTTAAAGAATGCTTCCATCCTGTTTATTTACATAATGATTTCTGATTAGTTGCTTCAAGGCTGTTTCCTTGGCTATCTACAGTTAGTTACTTATACCATCTGATCTCATCTAGTTGGTTTATTCACTGTGTGTGTGCGTGGGGAAACTCATCAGAACTCAATACAACCTTATTTTTAATTTCCCTGGTTTTGATTTTTGTTACACTTTTGAGGGGCTGGTGATCAGCTTTAACTTTTCAGTTTCAAAATTGCTTGTTCTAAATAGAATTTGCTTACCCAAATTATGTCTTATAGAGTAGTGTTTCTCAATCGTGGCAGCTTGAAAATGTATGGACTTCAACTGTCAGAATTTCTGAGCCAGTATATTAGCTGGGGAATTCTGGAAGCTGAAATCCACACAGCTTCAAGTTGCCCAGGCTGACAAACATTGATGTAGACTGGGTGCTTGGTGAGAATCTCATTCCTCATGATGTTTGACCAAAGTGGACAAAGGAGACCTTTCTCTGCAGATACTTCTAACCTGTGGAATGTCTGCCATTAGAAGCTTAAGAAACAACATTTAAAAAGCTTAAAAACTACAGTTTTTAAAAATGAATTTGGCAACTGAAGCAGGAATGGGTAGAGGTACCTGAGTTTGGGATGAATCCTGTTCAATATTAAAGACATAATGAATTTATAATACTCTAATTGTTGATTGGGTATGCTATTTTTGAAGTATTGATCAAGTTAATTTGTTGTTTACTGTATTGTTACCTATGGCATATTGTTTGTAAGCCCTTTCAGAGACTGGTGATTCAGGAGGCATCAAACTTTTTGCAGTAAGTAAACAGACCTTGGCTCCAATGGGCTGCCCTGCCCTTTCCCTAATCTTCCCAGCACTCTACTTTTTTTATTTCTTCTTAGCAACCAGTGTCCTTGGATTTTTCCCACTCTCCCCCTCCCTCTGAAATGCTTCTCCCAAAGTATGCATGTTTCAGAGTTGTGCCTGGATTAAATGTGTCTGGTCACGGACTATTCAAAACTAGCTGTTCTCTGCAATGGATTGTTCTGAACATAACTACTTAAATATTTTTGTAAAGAAAATATTTCAAAGGTTAAAAAATGCAAGAAAGAAATAGAGCTGTTTAAAGAAGTTGCCATGACCACTTCCCTCAGGACAATTCTTCTCCTGTGCCTTAATGGGGCATTTTCTATCTACAAATTCTCTGCTGTTTCTCTGTTTCCTTTCTTAATAGATACTCCATATTTTAAAAAAGCTGGAGAAGAAATAGTAACATAACATAAGATTACAATTAACTGATAAGTATTCTGCTCCTGTGAAATTCTTTAACACAATTATTTATAAAACCTTGTCTGAAAAGAACCTGATAATTGTAGCCCAGAGTTTGTGATGATCTTTCAAAGAGACAGCCTTTTTTGATTTAATGCTGGCATTTATAACACTGTTGCCTCAAGAAATTCCTACCATTTCAATTGTTTCAGTCCTTTTCCTGTTAGCCAGAAGTGATTACAGAAAGTGCTCTTAATTAATTAATCTTCATGTAACATTCTAAGTCATTTGCATTTTCAGTAGAAGAGGATATATATAGTTCAGGGTTGTACTGTGGAATCCTTGGTGCTCTTGTTTATTTGCAGATATTTCATTACCCAACTAGGGAACATCATCAGTGTGAATGAGTGTGGGCTTTACTCTGTGTGTATGTGTATACCTACATATATACATACATACATGCACTTGCAGAGAGAGAGGGAGTATAGTTTTCTCCTTAGTAAGTTCCTTGATAAGGGTATTTTTTTCTGCTTAATTGTATTTTTGTTGCTCAATATAATATCAACTTTTTTTTCAGTTGGTATGACAACTGCATTCAGTTGATTCACCATTTACAATTTAACTAAGTATTGATTACCTAGAAATTACACAGATGTTAAATACAGATAACGCCCAAATCTTTTTTCCCCTCTTCCATTGCAGATAGCCCAGCAGAAGCTCCAGCAAGCCAGCACCAATGTAAAGCACTGGAATATTCAGATGAACCGACTGATGCACCCTATTGCTCCGGGAGGTATGACTGCAGAAGTATTCAGCTATGAAGCAAATTATGCAACTGTAGCCAGATGCCTTGTTTCAGGCTTGCAAGTTAAGCACACACAAATTTATAATTATCTGGCTGCCAAGGAATAATCTTGTGCTTTTTGAATAGACATTGTGTTTGTGTTTGATCTTCCAGAATTTATGACCACAATTGTTTTAAAGATTATTTGTTCTCTTCCACAAGAGAACAGATATCCAGGTTGAAGTCCAGCAATCTGGAATATTCCATTTGTTTGTATGTGCTTTGCTGTTATTCCCTACCATTGCTAAGTTCTACTTCAAGAGAGGAAGCTTATAATTTCTTAAACACATGAATTCTTTGCACATGCAAACACATGTACTTGTGGAAAGAGAGATGGGCATATGCCTAGTAATTTGTCCCTTAACTTCTTAAAAAGAAAATAAATTTGCCATATGCTTTTCTTTTCCGGTTTATAGAAAAGCGTACCATGACAAGTGGAGGATTCCCTGGCTTTAATCCTGCAATCCTATCCAAAAGAGAGTCATCTGTCAAATTGAAGCAAAATATGGAAAAAAAGAAATCTGATCTTGAGAAGAATGAAAGCAAAGAAAACATAAATGGAGAGACAGAGAAGCAGATGCCAATGCCAGAAAAAGATTATTCTGGCTCAGAAACCCCTTGTTTAGCTTCAGAAGAAAAATAAACCCAATAGATTTCAATTAAATTGAAATCTAGGGACCAAAAAATGTGTCATGGCAGCTTAATGATTATTATAGTTTATAAATAGTGAACATATGTAAAGATTGTACAGGGAAGAATTGTGATGATCTCTGTAATTAAGCCACAGAGCATCCTGGCAGTTCAATTTGTGTTCTAGAGTTAACCCTGAAGGGGCTACACATACACATATAAATATTGCTTCCTGATTGAAATTTTAGAAGTATGATTTAAAAATGGGATTATGGTTTCCCCAAAACATGATTTATTTGGTTTTAGCAGATGAAGAAGAGTTCTGGTAATGTGGTATCTTACTATGGTATTAAAAGTGCTAACAGTTGGTGGTCACAGTAACCACTGCTGTAATGTGCCAAGAATTTCATCATTCTCTCTAAAAAAAAAAAATTGTAAAATATATTGTTTGAACAATTGAAATGTGTTATAAAAATTGAGTCTTTTATTTTTGGGCGTGTCATTAGTTAACTCTTTGTGTCATTCCACGAACCTTATATTAGTAAGTTGAAAGGAAATAACCAGAGTTTATGTAATTTTTTTAAATGTTATGTTCCTAATATTAATGAGAGAAATCAGCATTTAATAGAAAAGGTTACGAAGATAGAAATTTGATGTTTGGTTTCATTTTGCTGCTGATGTATTGGACTATACAATACAAACTTTCTAGCTGAATATTTCAGTTAAAGTTCCAAAATAAAATATCCTAACAAATGACTGTCCAGCCTAGAGAAGAGAGGCCACTTGTTTCCTTGGCTCTACCTTGTTTAAGTTTCCATAGCTCATATTGAAAAAAAAAAGAATCTTTAAAAGTTAGCTAAGAATTATTTTGAAAAGACAACGCAAGGCAGGTCTTATTATATAAAGGGCTGAAAACATTGCTATTATGTGTAAAGATAAAATTCTAATCCCTGACATGTTTTTCTAAAATTTCAGATCCTTCATATTTAACTAAATCACATTTAGTTTTCCCAATTTGGAAAGTAAAATGCAAAATAAACACAAACTTATTCTATTGTTATATGGTGGAGAAACATTCAGAGAGTATCTTTAAAAAAAGACACTATTGCTTATACATAGCAAGATATCCTTTATAATTGTCCTTATTATTGCTCTTATCCTCCTTATTGTTCTTATTAAGCACAATGAAAATATTGTAAAATGTTTCGAATCAGGACAAATACTGTCTGTATCCTATGAGTAATAATGATGATATACATTTATCAACTCTAAAAAACAATTTCCAATTCCTGCAGAAGTAATTCTACTGTGAAATTGTCACAATAGGTGGCAGTAGCTAGCTGGTTTTGGCTGATTTTACAAAGGCAAGAGATTCTGATCCGATTAGGATTTTGATAGATCATCAAGAAATTCTAGAATTGTAGATGAGACTGAGCAATTGGAAAAAAAAAACCCACCCATATAAGAAGAAAAAGAGGGGGAAGTATTGTACCTCATAAATGTAGGCTTAGTATCTTCAACAGGTGAGATGGTAAATACTTTCTAAATTGTACAAAGGTATAATTGTACAAAGGTAGGCACAATCTCCCTACCATTTTTAGGGAGAAAATCTTTCACATGGTAAATTATAGGAAGGATGATTTCTGATCAAATGTTCATCTGAGCATATTAACTTTATAAGCGCAAGGACTGCCTGGCACTTTAGCTTTGCATAAAAAAGATTTGAGTCTGTTCATTACAGGTAATTGTGATGATGATGATATGGCTGCTAGTATATCAGTCAGGGAGTCAGATTTTATAGCATTGTAGGTTTCTCTTTTTGTGTTTGTCCCTCTCAAATAATTCAAAATGTAGAGTGTTTGCTGTTTAGTCTTTTCTGCTTGGTTTTCCTTTCTTTATAACATCTCCATGTTACAAATAAGTGGAGAATGATAGAAGCTTTTTCCTATACCATTTTTTAATTTGCAAGGTTCTGATCTTGCTTTGGTGCCTGAAGTTTGGCTTGCCTGTTAGCTTCTCAGTGGCTAGGCTAAAATGTTATTGGCTAATTCATGCTTAATGTGTTGTGTGAATCCAGAGAATAGTTACCTGAATAGTTGGGTTAATTCAGTAAATCATGTTTTAGTTAGTGTATTATGTGAATGTAGCTTTGTGTTATCCAAAATTTCAATAGGTAAATTAAGTCAGAAGTGATGGAGAAAAATTATTGGAATAGAAGTCTAGAGATTACCATATCAAATTCTATAAACCAGGAGTGGTTCACTTTTTGAGGAGGCAAAATGTGCTTTGGGGGAACAAGAACCGTAGTATGCAGAACAGTGAAGTACAATGGGAGAGATACAAAGTGGGAGATAGTGCTTTCTTTGACAGGATTTTTCTTCAGTTTGGGAAGGCGAGTATTTCAAGAGTTTATCTTTAATATATCATCTACTTCAGGAGTTAGAAAACAATAAGTTTTATGTATGTTTTATATTTAAAAACAGGAAATTGTGTAATGTTTATTATTTTCTGAATAATTTTGGTTTAGGCATGTAGCAACTACTATATCATGCTGTAAAAGAGTCTGGGGTCCACAAAAGAGTTTGAAGTGATGTGTTGCCAGATTATTATAAACCACTCATGTCTGCTATGGTCGATATAATCTGGGTAGTAGCAATGTACCTCCCACACCTATGCAGTATTTTCTTTCAAATCCCAGTTTGTGGTCAGCTACTGTATTTAATAATGTTGCATCCTTGCATTTTACGGTAGTATAGTTTTCAAAGTGGCCAGTAAGTTGATTAAAACAACACACAACAAAGAGCAAAATATTTCCATAAAGTAAATTAAACTTCAGCTCATTTGGAAATTTTTCTGCCTGTAGCCAGAAAAGGAAAAAAAAAAAAAACAACCCTGAGAACCAGGTGAATTTTAAAAAACAACAACACTAAAGCTCCATAAATAATCATTCTCACTAGCTGCTGCTACTTCAGAATTTCAGCAGATGGGTGTGTGAAGAATATGATGACAAGTTGACTAACTTGTGAAGGCTAATTACAGGATTTTAGTTGCTTAAATGTGGTGAAATTGGTTTAAGTCATTTTATTTCCAAGGTCTTTTAAGAGATAATTTAGAATTTATTTTCTATTTGACTGGGCAGAATATAAGAGACATAAGACATAAAGTGGTTTTGTAGTAGCACATAATTGCTGATCCTATTTCATATAATTGAAGTACAGTAGAACTGCATCCCAAGGAAGTTTTTTTTTTTTTTTTAATTAAAGCCAAATGACTAATGACTCTTTTCCCATCCAGGACTGTCAACCGTTGTCAACTTCTACCCCAGTTACCAAGCTACATTCCGGTGTCTAGAATAATTTAAGAACATCCAGACCTTTTATTAAGGTGGCTGATCTTGGGTCAATCTTTCTCTCCCTCCCTTCCCTCTCTCCCAAAAAGGAGACAACCCACTTGTGAAAATCTTGTCACGAAAACTGCAAGGACTTGCAGTTAATGCATGGGAACTGTCAAGTAAAACATCTACAGAGGACCAAGCTGGTGGAAGCTAAACTAAACAAAAAGTAACAGTCACGGTTTCAAAATAACTAAAAACACATACGCACACTGCACAAGGGAAAACATTGAGAACAGCTGGAAATGTCACTTGAACAAACTGCTATTAGTTTGTCTCTTAAATCTGACAAAGGGGTGGGTGGGTGTTTTTTTCCCTCTGGGAAAGTCGACGTTTGGCTTCATCTCCCCCCAATTCCTGCTGACTGGAGTTGTAGACAAACTATAGCTCGGGAACTCTAGTTTCCGGGTGCTCCTTATAAATTACCTCAAGAAAAATTTAAAAAAAAAAAAAAAAAGTTTGAAAAATTCGCACTCTCTCTGTGCCCGGTGAATAGCTGCAGGTCTCGAAATGCCGTTCGGACTACTTTTAAAAGAATTGGCTCGTTGGGTACAGCCTGCTTGATTCGTCAGCGGCCGTTGTGCGGAGCCGGTTATGCTTCAGGGAAGAGCCGAGCGTCTCTGAACACGGGGTGGAGCGATCTCTCCGCCCTCAGGCAGTCCTTGGACGCGCACGCACGGGCTGAAGGAGGCGGCTCTGTGGGGAAAGGAGAACCCCCACCAGTCCCGGAGGAACACCAGCCCGGGGGGAGGGCGGCGGCAGAGCCCGACTCGGTTGCGAGAAACAAGCCTTCCTCGCAGGGGGCGGGAACAGGCTTGGGCTGTCGTCATGGCGATATGCTAATACCGCCCTCGGCTCGCTCGGCGAGCCAATGGGACTCAAGTGCGCGGGTAGCGTCAGGCTCAGCCTGCGTGACGTTGGGAGGAGTTGAGTCGCTGCTGCTGCTGCTGCTGCTGTGGGCCCCGCGGGACGAGGGAGGGCGTGAATGGCCAAAAAAAAAGTTCTGCGGAGCGTGTGACCCGGGAGCGTGGGCGCCTCTCCGCAGGCAGGTGAGGTGCGGATAGACTCGGACAAAGTCGGCGTGAAGAGAGCCGCAAACAAGGCGGTGCGCTCGGTTTCCCCCCCCCCCCGGATTCGGCGTGGCTGGCGGCCGGCCGAGGGATCTCCGAGCGGCGTTTAAAGGGCGCTTAGAAGGCCCCAGAACCTCGTACCAAGACTGTGGGCGCCGGCCGCGTCCGGCCCCTGTTGAGCCGAAGGGTCTCAGGTTTCGGTCCGGTGGCTTGGCTTTGCGTCCGCGCTGTGGCCTCGGCTCCCCTCGCTCCACCTTGAGAGGTAGCTGGCCTGATGCTCGCTGGCCGGCGAAACCGGGTACACGAGCGGCCTCAGCCTCCAGCCGCCCGTCCTCTGGCTCCGGGAAGCGCGGGATCCGGGACGAGCGCTTGAAGGGGCTCGAGCGAAGGCAGAGCCGCTTTCTGCTTCTCAGAGCGGCGTGGTAAATAGAAGAGCCGGCAAGGATGCCCACGGAGGGTTTGGGCCAGAGAAGACAGTCGGTCCTTTTTTGAGGGGGGCGGGAAGGAAATAGAGTTTCCTTTGGCTTGGTGGTAAAGCGGGCGGGACTCGGGCCTGCAGTGTCGCCTAAAAAGAGCACCGGGTGACCGACTCAGCCGGGCTGCCCTTTCAGAGGGTTCTGCCATCTAGGCATGACAGGAATAAGAGCGGGAGTGGAAGCAATCACCTGAGCCCTCCAGGTTCTTTGCATGCTCCCTCAGGGGGAAGACAAGAAGAACAAGGTATTTCGCTGCCTCAGGTCGAAAGGTAGATAGGTGGTCCACAAGGTCAGGCAGTTATATTCAGGCGTTGGAGGCAGAAAGGACCACAGATACCTTCTCTCCTGTTGACCATACAAAGCGCGGCGCTCCTAATGAATAACACCCTGGTCTTTTCAAAGCAGCCACAATTGTCTTTCTGAGGCAGCTGATGATCCCAGCCCTCCCTACAGAAATTCCCAGAGAAGAGGACAAGCAAGCAGAAATAAGCATCACTCTTCTCCAGCCTTGCTGAGCTCAGCCTTTCCCCAAACCTGCCCGTATGGTTCCATACTTCAGGGAGATCAAATGTTCACTTTAAAAAATGGATGCTTCAACCTTCATGTGTATATATAATCATAACTAAAGTGATAGGATTTTTTTTTTAAAAAAGGTGTACTACATCAAATTGGAATAAACACTCAGATAGTAGCTATAAACCCAAACCACAGTAGATTTCACAGTATGAAAATACCATTGTAGCTAACTGAAATGTTTTATTTTGTTTTAAGTCTGATACAGTATATATATATATTTTGTTTAATGCCATATATATCCATGATGCTATAGAACTGAACTTTGAAAGAACTTTATTTCTTCTCTTTGCCCATGTTTGGAGACAAGTGCACATTTATTAAAATCTAATAAATACTGTGCATCTCTAGTTTACATACTAGTTTTCATACTTGTTTTAAGCAATTACTCTTTCTTTATTGACAATATATTTTAAACCAATAATATTATGCTTTGTAGTTCTTAAATTGAGAATTATGATAAAATTATCTCAATGAATTTTTTTTATTTCATTGCATATACAAGTATAAAAAAGTGATTAGGCTTGTTAATAGCTGTTTTGTGAAGTTCTTTGGTTGTGCAAGTAGATCACTTGGTCATGCCTTGACATCAGGTATATAAATGTTGATGAACTTTTAGGATTGTATGAATTATCTGATTATGGATGGAGGTAATCAGTAAATCAGCTCTAGTGATAAACATGAAATGCATGTATGTATGTACGTATGTGTGTATGTGTATGTATATGTATATATATGTATGTATGTACATATACACACATATATATATACCTAGAGAGAGGGAGGGAGGGAGGGAGGGAAAATCCCAATAAATAGAGCAGGCTAACTTCTGTGAAGATAGGCACATAAAACCATTATCTCAGGCATGTTTCCAGATGCACTGCTGTTGCATAGCATTGCAATAGTGACTTATGATATGAAATAATTGAATGTTATAATAATAATTTCAATTATTTAAAATAGTTTTCTTTGAATAAAAAATGATATGTACATGGCTGGGGATAGAAACACAGAGATTCCAAATATTGTTCCTGGTTTACTGAAACTTTACATCTTAATATTTACATCAGGACATCTGGAGGGCATCACATTGAAGAAAACTGGTACTGGAGCAAAATTTGCACAGGAAGGAATATATTAAGCAAACATTTAGCTAGACATTGTGGTATTTCCTATTTATTTTTCTTGGTTTAAGAAAATATTTTGTTTCCTTTGCACTGTAGTAAGGAAAAGAGAGATAACAAAAAGTTAAGTGCCAACCTAAAAAATAATGGAGTTCTAATAGTCAATGGGGGGGGGCATGGTCTTAGTAGGCATCTAGACTCAAAACTAAACAGAGTTGGAATGGTTAGTATGTGGATGAAAGATTACCAAGGAATATCAGGGCTGTAAACCAGATTGGAAAAAAACAAGCAAAATGAAAGAAAGAGGGAAGGGTTCTATTTTGTTTCCCAAGAATAGTTGAAAAGGATAATTTCAGGAACTCTCTTCTCATTAAAAACCCTGTGCTACATTTTCTTTATGTATCCAGGTAATGACCAACAGGAATAAACATACTGTAGGTTTGCAAAGATGAATGTCTCATCTTATGCATGATAACATGCAAAAAAAGGAGGGGATTAGTGTGAAATTGAGATTCCTATTTAAAATGTAGTTAATCTTAAATGCAGGAGATGCTGATATAAAAATATAGATAGGTTTTGAGTAAGATTGGAAATATTTGTCCTATCAATTGCCCAAAATAAAATGTTCTAATAATACAGGTAAAACTTGTTTTTCATGGTTTCCAAGTCTAAAATTTAACCCACATCAGTCTAGTAAATAACCAGTATCTGAAAATAAAGATTTTTTTCCTCGCTTGCATTTTGTCAGCATCTTAAGAATTTGTAGATTACATAGTTCAAATGGAAACAGTTGCACAATAAAGAGGTTTGTGCAATTATAGAAAGTGGGTAGCAACCATGCAAGCTTATTGGATGACTCTGGGTCAGTACTTCTCTTTCAGCCCAATGTACCTCACAAAACCATTGTTGTAGAATAAAATAGGTCTTATACTGCACTTATATGTAAGTGCATAGAAAATTCTTTAAAAAGTAAATATATATTTTTTAATCCCCCAAAACATCAGTTTAAAGCATAAATTTAAAATATTTTTCTCTATACATATGTGTAATGTGTCTCATCTCTTTGCAGTTACAACCTCCAAATATTAAACTTATCCATCTCTGCTTTAATAAATGGTTGACAAAATTTAATCAAGAATGTTAGGAATCACTGAAGTACTCCCAATTATGTCTCCAGAGTTTGTCATCAGGGAGGTTTTACTCTCCTTTGAAAGAACTCGATAGATCTCAAGCTTTAAGAGACAAGAACAAATGTTGATAAATAATTTTTTTGCCCCAATTTGTTTCTGGTTACATTTGAACAAGCTACAATAATTTGATTTGAAAAACTATATAACTTGGGGATAGAATAGCTTAAGGGATATTGGATACTTTTGTTTCTTTATCTATTTATTCTATTTAACATATAGAAACATACAATATTAAACAGCATTACTATACAATATTAAAGATAGTTTTGTTTTAAATCACTGTTTGTGAACAAAAGTTGTTTTCCTCCAGGTGAAGGAGGATCTGCTAACGACAGTCAGGGTCCTTCAGGAGCACAGGTTCTTGATAAACTTGGACAAATGCCATCTAGTCCCAATGACTTGTCTCTTCCATTTGGGGGCGATTATAGACTCTCTGTCTGGTCAAGTCTTCCTCTCCCAGGAGCGCCAGGACAGCATCAAGGCCATCACAGTTCTGATTCTGTCCTCCAGAGGGGCCCCTCGCCTTGCTGTCTTAGCTCCTAGGCAAAATGATCTCCTTTATCAGCATTGTGCCCTGGGCTTGGTTCCACACCTGGGCTCTACAGTGGTTCCTGCTCCCCTATTAGAGGGTGGGCAGGGGCAACTCAGCGACGAAGGTTCAGGTGTTCCAGGGGGTACTTTGATTGTTCCGTTGGTGGCAGTCCCGGGCCATCGGCCAGGGTTGTTTCTATAGCCACAAAGACTGACCTTAACCGACAGTCTTTTTTAGCAGTCTTTTCAGCTGGGGGGGCACGTCTTGGCCCCCAGGTAACCCAGGGCCAGTGGTCACAAGACGAGCTAAGCCACAATATAAACTGGCTGAAACTCAGGCACTCAGGAGTTTCCAGCAGGAGGTTTTGGAGTGGCATGTCCTTCTCACAGACAACGTGGCCACCAAAGCCCACATAAATCATTAGGGGGGCACTCGCTCCAGGACTCTGATGCAGGTAGTGACCTAATTGTGACTTTGGGTAGAGAGACATCTTTCATTGATAAGGGCAGAGCACATATCGGGGTTTCGAATGTGCAGGCAGACTGGTTGAGCAGGGCCACAGTTAACCAGTCAGAGTGGCGCCTGCATCCCAGTTTGTTGTGGGAGATTTTGGAGTGGTTCGGCCGTCTGATTCTGGACCTCTCCAGTGAACTCTCAACTCCCAAGATTTTTTGTGAGGTTTCCAGCACCAGGGACGAAAAGGGCCAGCGCTCTATGCTGCCAGTGACTCCACGACCTATTGTATGCCTTTCCCCCCCTTCCCCTGATCCCAGGGACAATCAGGAAGGTGCTGTCAGAGAGAGCATTGCTGTTAGCCCCATACTGGCCCAGAAGACCGTGGTTTGTCGATCTGGTCGGCCTGTCAATCTCCAGGCCTTGGAGGATTCCCCCGGACAGAGTCTCCTTCAGTGAGGGTCCCATCAACCATCTGGAGCCAGAGTGGCTCCAGTTGACCATCTAGCACTTGAGCGGGGCTCTTGAGACAGGAAAAGTTCTCCAAGAAAGTCATCTAGATGATCCAGACAACCTTCCATGACTAGAATTTATGATGCTACATGGAAGATTTTCTGCGGTTAGTATTCGAGCTGCCACTTTGATCCCACTTTAGTGTCAGTGGTAGACGTTTTGGAATTTCTGCAAGACAGTTTGGACAAGGGCTATCCCCTAATAACTTCCGATGATAGGTGGCTGCCTTGGCCTTGGTGCTTTCGTTTGAGGACTCAAACACTCAATGCCTAGCACCCCAGGGTGAGAGCCTTCCTTAGGGGAGCTATGAACTTGAAGCCATTGGTGGTTCACAGGTATTCCACCTGGGACCTGCCAAAGGTTTTGCAGGCTCTGACTTCTACCCTGTTTGACCCCTGTGTGAAGCAAGCCTACACTTACTCATGTGCAAGGTGGCATTCCTGGTGGCCATTACATCAGCCATATGTATATGAGAGTTGACGGCTTTATCAGTTAGAAAGGACCTCTGTGTTTTTCATGAGGACAGAGTCGTTCTGTGGTGGGACCCCACCTTTCTGTCCAAGATGAACTCCTTATTCCATCATTCACAGGAGTTGATTTCGCCTGATTTCTGTCCAGGGCCTAACCATGCTCTGGAAAAGAAATGGCACACCTTGGATGTTAGGAGGGCGCTCTGCATTTACATCAAGCGAACTTCTTCAGGAAGACCAAATCCCTTCATCTCCTTTCAGCCATTGACTTTGGGCCGCAGGGTGACACCTTCTACTGTGGATTATTGGCTCAGGGCTTCTATTGCAAAGGCCTATGAGCTGCAGTCCTTCTCGGTGCCCAGGAAGATCACCGCTCACTCTACTAGAAGCATGGCAACTACTGCAGCTTGGGCAACACAGGCCTTTGTTCAGACATTTATCGAGCTGCAGTGTGGTCATCAGCGACACCATTCATCCGATGCTATCGGATTGACTCACCTCAGTAGAGGTGATCTTTGGCAGGCAAATGTGGAGGTGGGGACTTCAGACCAGACCAATTCCCGCCGGTAGGAGAGCCAACCGCTAACTTTGGTATGTCCCAACCTGGATTCTCCCATTGACGGACTTGCGTCTTCTTGGAGAGTCGAGGGGAAAATCCAATCTCACCCTGAAGTCTGTCTGGTCAGAGTCAGAAGAAGGACTGCCATTCAGAGGAAGATGGACAGCAGAATTCGCTTTGCCTTTGTTTCAAACTGGGGACCGTTACCAGGGAGGTGTGTCCTCACAATTCCACAGTCTGTAGAGCAATGAGGCTAGAGACTACCCAACCTGGATTCTCCCGTCGACTCCCCAAGAAGAGGTTGATTTTACCTGATAACAGTCCCATTCATGTTGGAGGCAGCATTTAGGTGCTTCTGGGTTAAAAGGACTAACTGCTGACATCATCATTGCCTGGGAGATGCTTGTGAGGGCTCCTTTCACATTCCTGCCAGGTAGCTGGATTGAATGAAGGGAACCCACTCTGCCACACTGCAGCACTTGGGGCTCAAATGTGGGCTTGGTAACCTCTAACCAGCATCCTAAGCACATCAGCAACCTTGTTTCTTAAACCAGCAATACAGAAACATGTTGGAAACCAAATACAGCTGATATGATATAATGTTGGCATGATGTAACCACTACGCTCTCAGCAATATACAAACAACATGTTCTCCACCAGCTAAAACTTCAAACCATTTTCTATAATAATTTCAAATGTATTGCATCATTATAATAATCCATTTCAACATTGTTGGTGCATAGATAGCTAGAATAAAAACTTCCTTTGAATAGGATTACAACTGGTATACTGGTCTAAATTAATAAGCAGTATTGCTAGCTGATACCTGAACTTCCCATTAAAGCGGAATCCAGGACAACTGCCGAGCTGCATATTTGGTCCTTCGGAAAATCTTAAGATTAGTTGTGAGTCTTCATATATAATAACTGATTTCTTTATTCAGAGTACCTCAGTTTTGTGTAATAAAATTTGAATAATTCATTCTTCCTTCTCCTTTTGAAAACTACTATTGGGCTATAGGTATTATTTACAATACAGCGGGAAAAGAATGTTTTCCAGTTAGAGCTTGATTTAGAAATTATTTGTCTGATTGTGGAACCATTTTTAATTTATTTCATTGTTGTCAGCCACTCAGTCGTGTCCAATCCTCTGTCACTCTATGAATTTGCACTCTCCACGCCTCTATGTCCCATACTGCCTCCTTCAGATCTGCCATGGTCATCCCAATGTCACCCTTATGAATTCAGCTAGTGGGTACTAGGGTGACTCCTTCTCCTTTTTCTGCTGATCACTGCCAGCATGATTGACTTTTAGAATGACTAAAATATTTGGTGATCTTGGCTTCAAGTAATATTTTTGGGAGGGTCGACCTTGGACTTCTTTGTTATTTTGCAGCCCATGGAAGATGTGTAATAGTTGCCTCCAGCACCACAGTTCAAACACACCCATTCTTTTCCTATCTGCTTTTTTCAAGAGTCCAAGTTTCACAGCCATAAGTAGCAATTGGAAAAATTGTTGCATTAACTGATCTGCGTTTTATTGTGAGACCGATGTCTTTACTCTGCCAGATGTTATTCATACCGAACATTGGAGTCACCATCTTGATCAATTTTAGAGCCCAAGAAGATGAATTCCTTTTAGTGTTTCTCATGGTCAATCTACATTCTGGCCTGTGTGTTCTGTAGCATTGTCATTATCTTTGTTTCTTGATGTTAACATGCAATCTCATATTTGACTCTCAGGATTAGCCTCCTTGCTTTCCAGGAGCAATGTTGTACCATCTGCATATGGAGGTTGTTAATATTCATATCACCAACTTCAATGCTAATTCCTCCAAATGTGCATTTCTCATAACTTTATCAGTCATGTTGAATGGTATACATTTTATAATATATATTTTATTTAATTCTTATTTATTAATTTTATATTCTACCTTTCCTTAAGGAGCTCAGGGCACTGTACAAAGCAATTCCTCCTTTCTTCTGTGACTGAAGGTGGACTAGAACCTGTATCTCCCCATTGTCAGTCCAGCACTGTGCTCACTGCATTATATTGCCCTTGAATTTTTGGAATCTTAATGTAGTTGTGCTTTTAATTAAATTTTAAATTACTATTTTCATTTTGTATTTTTGTTAGAAAAATTGACATTTTTTTCTAAATAGGAAAAAGAAAAACGTAAAATAAATGTGTACATATCTGTTGTTTTTGCCTATTGAGAATATACCTCATTGCAGAATTCTAGTGTGTGAGACAACATTTCTTTAAATTCAAAAAGGATGGTTCAGCAAAATTGGTGTTAGGTATGAAAGATGTATTGAGTGCTATCATATTTAATTTTACATCATTAACAGTAAAGCTTAATTAAAGCTTAATTTTTTTTTAGTGTTGCAAGAAAATAGATTTTTAAAATTTAGTTTCCTCTCTCTCTCAGGGTTGAGCATATTAATCTAGGCACTGCTGTAACTTTTGTATAACATAGATACAGAAATTGCCAAAAGGCTTCTTGTACATGTTAAGGACTTGTTTGGTGCCTCTTATGAATTATTCTTCCGAAAACTAAGTATTTTAATTGCTGGATTTTAATACATAGATTGGAATTGTAATTTCATGAATAAATGTAATATGACTGAAAGAGTAAGATTCAGTTATACCAGAGGATTGATGACTGAAAGGGTAAGAAATCCTCATATAATCTTAGTTTTAGATTTAGAACATAACAGTTTTTACTAATTTAGTCAAAACTGGAGATGTAATTAATATAGTGTTAATACTTTTCTGGATTTGCTGCAACATTTGTGGAATCTTAAAAATTGGCATAAGGTCTGGCTGATTGTATTTTATTCATCAAATTAAATTGATACACAAGGTTCCTTTTAACATTGTTTCAGCTAAGAATCTGTGTCCTGTATGGAAAACCTTTTAAGAGGGGTTCCAGCACTTAGGATTCATAAAGCATCTCATCATTCTTGTCCCACAATAAATATGCCATTATGCAGCATGAATATAATTGCATTTGCTTCAGTGGAAAATGCTACAATGCGATATAGTAATAAAAATTCTTACTCTACAAATATATACCAGGAAGTAAGTCTTATTTAATACAGTCACATTTATGTCCTAATAAGTATATATAAGATTCAACAGTAAACCTGTTCTACTTTTCCTGATTATTGTAATGAATAGAATGGAAATCTATTTTGCTCTTTTGCAGCTTCCCTCGACTGTACTTGGAAAGTTCCTTATGCTGATATGGTAACTTCAGAGTGGCAGTCATCACAAGTGAATAAAGGTAATAATCTCTTATTAAAGAATATAATTTACAGTTTTTACATTTCAGTTTTGAGTTTATGTGTATTTGCATATTGCAGATTAGAGAGTTATTTTGAGTATTCAAAACAATACATGCAGAGATTTACCTTGTAAGAAGCCTGAGGTATTAGCACTGGTTATATATGTAAAGTTTAATTGTGAAATACATTCATGGGTCAGTGGATGCATATTATTCTTTTCAATCTCAAAGAAGCGGAGTATGAGTTTTACTAGTATGCTAAAATCACTACTCACTTTTGATACTTCATCTCTATTGCATGTATCTTATTTCTATAGGATCATGTTTAAAAATAATAATTAAAGAGTCGGATGAGGTTTATTAAGAGTCAAGAGCTTGAAACTGGTAGTAATTTTTTAGAAGACTAAATTAGGCTATGAAATTATTTCAGATTATAATTTTATAAATATTGTGCAGTAAATACTATATTGCAAGAAAACATTAACATTTCAAGGATTGTTATAGATTCTTCTTGGAACTTAAGTGTCTGATACACAAAATCTGCACCATTGCGTTGGCTGAAGTTATAATTTCTAAACAGAAAAATGAAAATGAATACTTTCTTGCCTTTATGAAATGAATTACAGTGGAACCTCGGATCACGAATGCTTCTAACCACGACCAAATTGGGTGACAACCAAAAATTTCAGAAAATCTTTGCATCTGGTCGCAATCACATCTTCAGGTGGTGACCAAACACAGCTGTGGCAATTTCCCCATTCATGCTATTTTTTTTGTCTGTGAATATGCAGTCTTGTTTCTGGTCACAACCAAATCAAGTTGCGATCAAAGTCTTGGAACGGATTACGGTCATGACCAGAGGTTCCATTGTGTGGTATACAATTTCATTCCTGTTGTGCATTTAAAAAAAAAAAAAAGAACAGCATAGAATGTTGTAATGTTTTACTATATTGTTAGGTGGATCTGGGTAAAAAAAGTAGTTACAGTATCTTATATGTTGGTCTCATATGTTTTCTAGCCTACTAAGAGCATTAAGTGCTGATCAGTATAATTCTGTGGCATATGAAGGATTGTCATCTTGAAGCAGTATATGCAAAAATAAATAGGTATCCCACTTAGTGTGGATTTTGTTGAACAGCTACATGACAGCTTCTTGACACAGATTCAGTTATACCAGTGGTGGTTAACCTTTTTGGGCTCCCGTGCCAAAAATTGTGCTCGCATGCCAACACCCAGAAGGCAATGTGCGCAGTCTACCCGATGCCCCCTGCACATGTGCCGCGACTCTCCCGTGCACTGAATGTCTCTGCACATGCACATGTGAGCCCCCCGTGCACTGTGCATCTCTGAGCATGCGTACACAATCCCCCGTATGCCATGTGCCTCTGCACATGCATGCACAATCCCCTGCACATCCTGCACATGCATGCACAATCCTCTGCATGCCCCTGCACATGCACATATGTCTCCTGAGCACCCCTTGCTCCCTGCGCATGCTTGCCAGATACCCGACAATTAGCTGGTGGGCAGGTGGCACACGCACATGTGCAGTGGGGCTCTTCTGGGCAACCTCTCGTGTGCCAGCAGTGGTGGCTCTGCGTGGCTCACCTGTGCCATAGGTTTGCCATCACAACTTTTTGTTATAATTTGAAGGACTACATTTATTTGAAAAATTTCTTTGAAGCTAGAATTTTAAAAAGCAGATTATCAGGGCATCTATTTTATTTGTTCCATTTATTAGAAATATAAGTGGATTTGGTTGTGTATTTGAATAGGAGATTAAATTAATATATTACTTTTGTTTGTATTGGATCAAATAATCTTCCTACAATATGTTTTCATGCATGCGTTCTGAATAATTACATATAAGAAAGTTCAATAATTGTATTGTAGGATTTGAGAGACTGCTAAAGTCTCCTGTCTCCCTGCATACAGAAACTTTTATTTTTTTAAAAAATACATATTATATGAAATCAGCCTCTGAAATTTTAGAATTAAAATACGCTATTTATAGAGCTAGAATGTGTTAAAATTAATATAATTGTCTGATTGCACAATTAATAATTGTAATGTTTTAAAGGATTGAGTCCATTAGGGCTTTTATTTTTATATTTGTAGAAAAGTACATCAGTCTTCTCTATGTATTAACCAGAAGAAATCTAACGTTGTAGTAGTGTCCTAGTCCTATTAATACTTTGGAAATGAAGCATTTAAATTTTATAATACTTTTTTGGTAACTTATATTTAAGCACTTGATAATGTTTTGCTTCTAAAATAATTTTCTGGCATTCTATTAATGTCAATGTAATATTAGCAAGTAGTGACATATAATATGGTAAGAAACATGAAAGATGATGCAAGGAATGTTGTTCCTCATATAGACTTCAGATTTATGGAATACCGAAAACCAATATAACACTTTAAACTCTGCAAGAACATTTTTCCTACTGTGTAAAGGCAAAACATGCTTGAACTACTTGAAATTACATCTACAATTTACCCATATCTATTTTTCTAAGCTACTTGAGTATAGTCATTGGCTAAATAAATTTATAAAAGAATGTATGTGTCATATCTAACAACAATTTTGTGAATGGCCACTATCAGGATAGAAGTTAACATTGTCTTTTCGATATTTTATTTTACTATTAATTTCACTTTTATTCTGCCCATAAAAAATAGAAAAAAAACCAAATTGGATGTGTATTTAAACTTCTATATTGAGGTTATGTACCACACATCTATAACATATTCCCCAAACATATATTGAAATCAGTATGTTGGTTTTAAGACGATGATATTCTTTTTTTTCTTCTGAAACAACAGATTAAGTAATTTTTCTAGAAATTGTATCCACAACTCTTTTTTAAAGGAGGATCTGTATATTTATGTAGAAGGATCTGTACATGCTGAAAGCAAAATTTGTCACAGTTTAAGAAATGGGACACTTCTTCCCAACCGCTTTAATGTCGGTTGTTATATTCAAAAGACGAACACATCACTCAGTTTTTTGTTTGTTAACCTAATTCTAACCCTGATTTTTATTTTTATCTCTGAAATATTTTTCAAACTCTTGATAAAAAAATCTGCATGCTTTTTTTCTTGTAAGAAAAGTTCTCAGTCGTAGACTGATAGAGCTGGAAAGCATCATCAGACATTGAAACCAACCCTCTGTTCAGTGCAAGAATCCAAATCAAAGCAGTTGTGACAGATGGCTCTGTACCCTTTGTTTGAATGCATCCAACGACGAGAAACCCACTTCCTTTCTGCTCATTTGGTGCCTCTATCAAACAGCTCTTACTTAAAAGGCATTTTTTCTTTAATAGTTAACAAGAATTTACATACTATCCTGAAATATAAAATTATTATCCTGAATCCTAAGCAACAAATCTTGGTCTTCTTCTGGGTGAGATCTTTTCTTAAAGATAGTTTTCAAATTCAGTTTTCTCTTTTTCCCCATGGTACATATATTAGTCATTATGATCCAACATTTTTTTTTTGAAACTGTATGTATTCCATGAAAGTGTATTCCTGCATATTGCATTGAGGAGCAGTTGCAAAATATTACCAAAACATCCAATATATTGATTTGCATTTTGGACAGAATAAAAATATCATAAATGCTATGCTTTATTCACTCTTACTATGATACACCAGTATAACTATGCATAGTAATCTGCAACTTTAATTACAATTTTATATTTAGCATACAACCATCATTTTGTTTGTACTTACTGAAATACCAATTTCAGTAAATATTAAGTCCTTTGTACTGGCAAGGGAGTATACTGGGATAAATGAGTAAGCAATGTTCATTTTAATTTTCAGACAGACAAACAATACTACATCTCTATGGAAACATTGACTTGCAATCTATTTTAGTTGGTTGAAAAATAGAATAAAATATTAATTTAGTAAACAAATCTATTTAACATTTTATTAGACAATCCCATAGCAATGGACTAAGGCACACATCTTTTGGTTACCGTTTCTCCCTTATCGTGCAATTTGAACATTGTTTTCCAATTCAGTACTATTAAATGCTTTGTGTGTATGTGTGTGTGTGTGTTTTGTGTGTGTGTGTGTGTGTGTGAGAGAGAGAGAGAGAGAGAGAGAGAGAATGGATAGGTCTAAATGAAGGCAAACTCGTACAAGTTATGCTTCTGGTAATTTCATGGACATAGAATTCCCAAGCAATCCTTTATCCAAATATTAACTAGGACTTTGTGGTGCTTAGCTTCTGAAATCACTTCAGGTTGGTATATGCTACTATCTGCAACTTGCATATATTTGTGGTGCTTAGCTTCTGAAATCACTTCAGGTTGGTATATGCTACTATCTGCAACTTGCATATATTTTAAACTATGTCTGGGAAAGGACCTGTCATACATTCTATTTGTAGTTTTCCTTTGAGACATTTAATGATGCATATTGAAGAAAGCGGGATGGATGGATTTGTGTTTTTGTGTATAAATAAGTAATGTGATAGATTAAAAATGTCTTTATTTAAATTCATAGTATATTTATGTATCACTAGATACTTGTATTTGACAAATTTAGATCTTATCTTTCCTTCAAAAGGTCAAGGCAAGATGCATTTCATTCCCTCTTCCAGTTGTCCTTAAACAAAAAAGGTAGGTTGAGCTAAGAGATAGTGACTAGCTAAAAATCATATAATAAATTAAACTTAAGTCTCCCCAATCAAAGTTCAGTGCCCTTTGTACACTTTATTTTTTCTCTCATGGAACTCTAAGAATAATTTATCTTGGTTGCAGTAAATTGTTCACACATTTATTCACTCATCTTTGTTTTATACACTGAAAATGTTTTCATTGTGAGATAAGATGGTGCTGATATGGTTGGTGAAGGAGGTAAGAAATAATTGATTTGATAATTCAGAAATTCTTAATAATTTGTAGAAGGGCAAGAAGCTTGATAAAGTTTTACTGGTGGAAGAGACATGCTTTTAAAAAAGAAGATGGAGCAAAACAGGAATAGCTATTACAATAATGTAAGGCAGACTGAGATACAGATTGTTAGATTACCATAATATAGGTATGGACAAAACTGTACTGGTTTAGACTTAGATTGCTGCCTCCCAATTCAAATACCATTCGTGTTAGCATAACAGGCCTCTGTGACTTTATATTGCATATGTATACTAATAATATCATGGATATTTAATTGGTAGAACTGTGGGAAGTATGTTTCAGTTCTTAGGCTATCTATACAATCTCAGGCAAGATTTTGGGGGACAAGCAAGAAAAATTGTATTCGTCTGTCAGGTCTTTTATTTCCTGAACCATGATGGCCTTTTTCTAATTCTTCCAAACTAACCTTGTATCATTAAAAACAATCCTGGAAAATTGATAAGACTCTTTCTGAGTGATCATCAAGCTCAAGGTTGACTCAGCCTTCCATCCTTCCGAGGTGGGTAAAATGAGGACCCAGATTGTTGGGAGCAAAATGCTGACTGTAAACTGCTTAGAGAGGACTGTAAAGCACAGTAAAGCGGCATATAAGTCTAAATGCTATTGCCATTGCTATCTGTTTCATCTGGTAGTAGGATCTGGCTGGCTGTGGGCTCATTTCTACAATTTCCTTATCCTGGTTTGGAGATGGTTCACTTATTGGTTGTTCAGGACCTTTCCTCACAGTTGAGGAAATTGCATCTAATTGCCAGCTTTCTTCTGTGGTAGGCTAAAGCCAAATCAAGAAGATAATGTTTTCCACTAAAAAAAAACCAATAAAACATTGTATGTCACATAGAGAAAACTTCACAAATATCAACAATCTCTTTTTCTATGCATTCTCATTCCACATTTTCCATTGTGGGTGTCCACAATGTCATCTCATTGCCAGAAGAAACCTGGCAATGAAATGGAGATTCAGCTGTGAAGAATGTATACTACTCATATGCCTTCCAAATCTCTTTGGTGCTCTGCTTTCATTCAGAAGCTGGGCCCAGGTTGGCTCTGGCCTTTCTTACTAGTGGGAAGATAGAGAATACATAGAAGTGAAATTAATGACAAAAACAGCAGTGGCAGCACTTTGGCTTTGGGGCAGACAGGGAGAAGGATGGATAACAACTGCTTTGGTGAAGGGAAATTGCAGTAGCATGGCATGGCATGAGATAATAGTGCCCACTTTTTTACAGTAGCATTGGATTGGATCAGGTCTCATGCTTTTCTTGGAAGGCATCAGGTGCTGCAATGAATGGTATAGTATAGTACTAAGAGAGTAAGTGCTAGCTGCAGCAAGGGAAAAGAATGCCTAGTAGCATATCACTTTAGAAACAGGTAGTTTTGGAAGCAAGTTTTCCCATTCCCAGTGGACTCCAATCTGCATCCTGAAGATGTAGAGATAAGAAAACAAAGCTCAAGGTTGGTTCTTTGTGCTGGGAACAAGCAGTATACAACATCATACCTTGCTGCAAACACTATTTCTCCCTAGTCCAGATGAACCAGTTGCTAAATAGGAAATGTGCTTTTTTCTATGCAGGGAGCACTTTTATTTGCTTTGCTGCAGAATTGTGGCAACAGTATCAATGTTGGGGCAAAGATATGGGAAGTGATACACAGTATTTTTTGTCTCAGGAATAGGAGGAAACAAATCCATCAGGATGTGTGCATAAATATCTGGTCTTGGAGGCTAAAGAAGGTCAAGGTTAGTTAGGACATGGGTGGGAGAATGAAGCAACTCGGAAGAAAACAATAGAAAATCACTTGTATATTGTTAGATGTATGTGGCCATCTGAAATAATATTTTATTAACCTACATGATAATTTTTTGAGATGGTAAAAGTCTTGCATATTTGGTTCTATAAGAAGAAAATGTAGATTGAGAGCCCATTAGTTAATTGTAACTAATTTGTAACTTTGTAAGACATATCACTCATATGTCTGGTGACTTAAGTGTTGTTCATATTCAATAGATGTAATGTTGGCCTCTGATTGTCCAATTATAATAGATATTTTTGAGTAGTTTAGTCTGAATAGAGATAAGGTCTTAACAAGTGCAGTTAGATGGGCTGCTTCTCCTTAAGGCAGATAGAATTTTTTAAAAATGCAGCTATTGCTTGAGTTACCAGAATTTCTGTCACTAAATGATGCAGTTGTAAAGAAGAAGTAATCAATACTGTGGCTTAAAAGCAGCAGGAGCACCTAAAATATTTTCTCAAGTTCTGCACATCCAGGCAACAGGGACTTTGGAGATTCTTTTTGTGTTTTTCTCTCTCAGATGCTTTCGAAGATGTTGTCTTTGCTGCTGTGCCTGTGGAATGGATGGATGCTTGTTTCTGCTACCCAGAATGGGTCTACCATCCCTGTGAAACTGTGGGCTTGTTTTCCAAAAGGAGAAGCATCTGAAATAAAGTTGATTTGCCGTATGCATGGATTATATGCCAACAGTTCCAATCCTGGAGTGTTCCAGAGCTTGTACATATTCCATGCTGCTTCAGAGTCAGTCAGCTGCCATTGGAGAGATTTGGCTAATTGTACTGTCAAGGCCAGCGGAGAAATTGGACATTTTTGTTATGACATGCAAAGGGACAGTTCAACTTTTCATATTCCTGTTTCATGCCGACCTTTGCCAACACATTTGGATTCTCACAGTACTGGAAAAAGCATAACCCAGGACAATTCATGTGACATTGCCCTAATTTCTGCTGCTTTATGGAAATTTGGTGCACCATTGCATCTGAGAACTGTTGTTGGATCCCAACATGATAAATTTCTCAAAAATCATTTGCAGCTATCCTTAATTTCACCTTCAGGGAAAAAAACCACCCAAATGATTGTTAATTGGGAATCACATGACTGGGAAATAAAGGGACAAGACTTAATTAGACAAGGACCCCCAGATTGGATAGTTCCAATCAAAGGAACACATTGTGATCAAAGAGCATCCTCTGTTAAGTTTAAATTCTATGGTCATATTTCCATAACAGAAAATAATGGTGAACAAGGGTTGTATCAGCTAGAACTAGGCTTTCAAAACAAAACAGTTCTTCAATTTAACCCACTGATCACAAACCTTCTTTCACTGCGCCATATGAGAAATCCAGTTATTGGATCTCATGTGTTAAAATTAGATCAGCCTGAGCAAATTGTCAGGAGCCCACAGACCTCTCTGAAGGAGGTACAGATTAATTTTGAAGGTTTGAATGTATCACAGAAAGTGCCCCAGTGCTCTCCCTTTCTTGATATTAGCCACAGAGGTTGGATGGAATGGGTTAAAATGTGGGAAGGAGTACACCATGGAGAAAGAATAAAAAGGGAATTGTTAAATTGGCTGGGTCCCCTGGGGGCAGGAGTTTCTTTTATAGATGCAGCCAACATAGAAGTATTAGCTAATAAACTTTCATATTCCACAAAACAAATAGGAAAACTTACTGCCCCACTGACCAAATCTTTCTCACAACTCACAAAACAACCACAAGCAATCAGTAAAGTGCTTCCAGTCTGGGAAACAATTCTAGAAAATGATAACATACTGATAGTCTCTGGGATTCAATCTCTCCAAAATAATGTTTCATTGGCTTTAGCATGTGAACAAGCCCAGGTAATCACCCAAAATGTAATCATGGATATGATTCGAGAAGCTAAGGCAGGAAAAATTCCCATGGAGGTAAGCAATTTAATTCGGCCAGAACTCACACCGGGTGAAATTGCTTTAGAAGCTTGGTGGAGACTGCTAAATGCATCTTATGACTCTACTCAAAACATTCTGCGGTTATTCTTAATAACTGTGGAGGCCACTCAGATTATTCCTATCTATCCAATAGTGCCCCTGGGATTCCAGATTGACAGAGACTTGGTCATGTATTCCAGAGACTCTCATAAATGGGCACACTTGAGAGATGGTGAGTGGCAAAGCGTTAATGTGCAGGGCTGTCTTAAAAAAGAGAATTTAGGCTTTGTATGTGATGATAACAGCTTAGAAGAGCACCATGAATGCTTTTCTCCTCAGCTTATAAATAATTCTCACTGTTCTTTTGATGTAGTCCAAGAAGAAATGTCTACTGTTGTATATACTGGCAAGGGCTGTATTTGTGTTAGAACTCCATGTGAATTTATAATAATTAATAGTGTCATCATCCAACCTATGCTGCCCTATATCAATCGTTGCTTTTGCAATATTAGCGTGATTGTAGGATGTGATTTCCAGTTTCGTGTACCTGTTTGGACAGTGCAACATATGAAAGCCTATCCCTCTATATATAAAGAGATATTTCCTATTTCACTTGGACTTGGCCTTTCTACTCTTAAAAATCTGCTTTCTCACCCCTCTCTTAAGCAAGAATTACTGAAACTCAAAGATATGGGTGAAAATGCTGCTCTTGAGATTCACCACAACAATCAGGAAATTGCCCAGATTGTAGCAAAGGTTACATCAGCTGGAGACCATGCCTGGTGGGAGGTGCTCCTGGGATGGTCACCAAGTTCAAATGGAGTACTAAATATTGCTCTACACCCTATTGTGATGATTTTAATTTTTCAAGTAGCACTAGTGATTTGCTTATTGGCATTGGTCGGGTGGATGAAATGGCAAGCAAGTCGATTGTATTATCTACAGAAGCAGATAGTTTCCACCAAAACAAGATGTGATGGAAATATGTGCTCAGCCACCTGCCATGAAAAGGGAGACACTACTGTGTCATGTTCTTTTGAAAGCCATACTTAAGTTCTTAATTTTAGTTTCTTACTTACTAAATGTTCAATAGTCTCCCACTTATAGAAAATAATATTTGTTTGCAAGGGTTGTGCACTAGCTTTTTGTTGTTGTTATTAAGGAAAAGTTAATGTCTTAGTGTCCGAATCTCTTGGGTGCACAAAACCCAAAATTCCTTGTGTCTCAATACAGTCAGGATTGCTATTTACGGCTTTATAATTGATAACATTGTACATATTTTGGTCATTGTATCATTGGTAAATACACCAATTCAGTATTTAGTACTCTTCTTTTCTGGAAATAACTTGGGCATTTCCACTTTTCTATTTGTCATGGAAAACCTTGATATCCTTCTTGGTAGAGAGATGGATCTGCTACTTGAAAGCACCAAAACCCAGTACTCCATTTCTTTCTATTTCAGATGGTATTTTAACACATTCTGAAAAAAAATGACTTAATCTGACCAAAACCTCCTTATGCATATGTTAATTCTCAATGACAGCTTTTAGCTCACTGAACTCATTGCACTCATTCTCTTTTAATATCTTTCTTACTTCAGAGATATTTTGGTTGTAATTTTATCTATTATTGCTTTTAATAAAAACGTTGTTTTGTTCCGATGTCTCCTTTGTTTAATTCATGAGAATGGGAGGATATCCTACTTAATACTCACAAGTTGTCAATATTTAGACACTGATGATTAAAATTGATCAGCACCTTGTTCTTTCTGAATCACAGTAAGAGAGGTAATTAACTCAGCTTTCTTAGAGGTTCACAAATATTCTGAGGGTGATAAGCATGTTTAAGGGAAATCTCTGCAACTGTTACTGGCTTTATGCTCACATAATGATGATCGGCTGACTTGGGCAATTATTTGGTTGATTTACAAACTGTCCTTATTTTTTGATGCTATGATGAAGTTTGGTTGTAAATATTTTTTTAAAAATAACTGCATTCAAACTTGGTCCTTTTAAAATGTTAGATATCTGAGAAACAAGTTGAAAAACAGGTTTACGTATTTTGGATCAAAATAAAAACACTCTGGATATGTATCTATGCATATGGATCCATACTATGGATATGTATACAGATATATGGAATAGATCCATACTATGGATATGTATCTATGGATATGTATCTATTTAGTTGTACTTTCACTAGCCACTCCCATCACAGTGGCTAGTGATGGAGTGATGGAGTGTGATGGAGTGGCTAGTGAAAGTACAACTAAAGTTTTCAGATAATAATGACAAAAATTATATTCATGCACTAAATATCTCTTTAATATCTAACATCATAAGAGTATGTCTGATTTACTTTGGCCATGTCATGCATGCAAATTTATTGAAGAAGGCAATGATGCTAGAGGAATGGTTTGTGGAACAAAAAGGTGAAGCAAAGAACATTGTGGCTTGATAATATCAAATCTGATACAAAGTTGAACATGCAACAATTGAAAGAAGCTGTGCTTGATAGAGTAGAATGGAGGCCACTTGCCTATAAAGTTACTAAAAGTCAGATACGATTAAATTAAATGGTTAAAACAAGAATAATTATCTCACTGTTGAAGCAGTAATCTAGTGATCGTCTGGATGTCTCTTGTCATATTAGTTTTATAATTTAAATCCAGGTTGTATCATTAAATGCAGAAGTCCTAAAAAAGCAATAGTGACCAATTTTCTCTTTTAGAAAAAAAATCATGTTCAGATAAATAGGTTCTGTATTATCTTTCTCTGTTGCACATATTTGCTAGGAGTAATTTATCCAGTAATTAATTATTCATCGAGGTCTTTAATTCTTTCACATAGTGCAGAATTACATGTGATAAGGAAGCTTTGTTCTTAGAATGTAAGTTGCAATTCCATAACAGTGGCCAGTGTGTTGCGAATGTTATTGGTGCCATTTATCAATAACATGCTTCTGCCATTAAGATGTTGTTTTGTGATCTGATGACCTTGGGAAGTTTTCCAGGGTTCTGCCTATCTCTAGCAATAATATTAGTTCATAGCAGCATTTCCTGTTTTGCAAGTCTGTTCTGCCGATATATGGGTTGTCTTTCAGTTAGATACAGTCTGCTCTGGAAATGATCTAGGACAGCACTAAGACCGTGGTGGCAACTGCTATCATTTATAAATAGGAAAATAGTACATTTTATTGTTTTTCCTTTTAGAAATTCAAGTATACAAAGCAGATACCTTTTTAAAAAATGAGTTCTGGGAATAAGTTGCCGATTGATGCTTATGTAAACACAATAGGTACAATTTATTTTTATTTCCACTGGTGTGAATAAAAATAGGAATACATGTTCTAGAATTGTGCTTGTTCTCTGGAGGTTTAGAAACCTGACCTGGATAACTCCATATGAGGATTTTCCCCTAGTTTGAAAGCAGCTTCAGATCCCGGTGATCTTATAACTCTGATATTGTTAAAAGTAAAGCCTATTTATTTCTGGTCCAGAGACAACATAGAAAAACTACACTAAAATAAATTAAAATTTGTCACTATTTTGACTACTTTATACATGCTTTATAAATTAATATCCTATTCTGAAGATCTTTGAAATAGGAACACCTTCATCACTCTATCTCCTAAATTCGAAACAATAATTACTACGTTTTTCTTCAACTACATGTTCCATAGCAGGGGTGTCAAACTCAAGGCCTGTGGGCTAGATCCAGCCTGTGGGGTGCTTTGGCCCTTGGGGCTGGCTTGGAAATAGCATAGGATCTCTGGCAGCCAAAATGGAGCACGGGGGGCCCACATGAGTGCCCTCTGCACCCTGTTTTTGGCCTGGATGCCCTCCAGCAGTACTCTGCCGGTCAAAATATGATGCGGAAGGCCTCACACAGCCCCCCAGCCCCCCATTTTGGCCAGCTGCAGGAGGCATCCATCCGGTTTCCTTGCCTCCTTCCTAGCTAACCCATGGAGAACTACAGTGCAGACTCAGCCCTCAAAGAAATCCACTTTGACACCCCTGTTCCATAAAGCTTTTGTTGAACTTACAAGGAAGTTAAGAATTTTGTAAATGGATTGCAGCCCCACAGATTCCATTCTGGATTGCAGATTGTATTCTTGTAAAGTTCTCATTTCACTTTTTCAAGTCTGTTGTATGCTCAGGAGGAGCTACAAGGATCTGCAAAAAATTTACAATGAATCAATCCTGGCTGCATTTTCTTATTCCTGTCATTGCAGCAATACTATTGGAGCTGCTGCAAAATAGTTGATATCTGCATTTTTGTTTCCCAATTCATCGTAACATTTTCATAGAAATAGAAGGATTAATGCTTTTGTAGCTGGGTAGGTTCCCTTGTATCCGGATTTTTTCCCCATGGTAAAAAGCGGGCAGGTAAATGCATGTCATGTGTATTAAAATGTATATGTGGGATAGAATTTCTCATTCATTTTTAATGTATGTGGTGAGGATGAAGAGTTCTGTTACTTCAGAAAGTGTATAGCTTAGAAGCAGGGCATTGACTGAATTCTTCTCCCCCCACCCCACAGAGTGTGTCTCTATGTATGTATTTGTGTGAGTGTGTGTGTGTGTGTGTGTGTGTGAGTGTGTGTGTTTCCCCCTCTCACTCTCTGAATTCTTAAGTCACTGAGAAACAGCACGAATCAGTTGATGATTTAATATTTAAATATTTCATATTTCAACATTTATTTCAAATTACTTTTGAGGGGTTAGGGAGCAAAAACAAGTTTGACATACTGTATGGAGGTTCTACTTATCAGGCTTTCATTCAGATTTGTCTAGATTTGTTTTTACGTCTTTTGTAACTGAATTAGGCAACCTGAATGTACATCAAGTCACAAATAAAAATTCTGGGAATAATAAATCATACAGTAATATAGCAGGTTAGCTGTTGAACTGTGAGGCAGTATATATTTTACATCCAACCGAATATGAAATGCAGGAAATCTTTATTTTATCTTCTGTAACTTTTCATCTACAAGTAGGGGTTTTTTGTTTTTGAAGACAGCATAATTGCTAAATTGCAGGTTAAATAAATGCATTCATTTTTTTAACACAACACATTGCACATGCTCATCACATGCACATGTCCTCTTAGAAATATTGATAAAGGTTATTAGAAGAAGAGGAAAGCCATAAGACTTGTTTCTTCTTCACACATACATGCATACACACTCATGCTGTCTCTGTTTTCTTCTTTATTAAATAATCAAGGATTTTTGGCTGGATTATTTAAGGGAAGGAAAGCCTAAATTGCCTCCCATTAATCTAAAGAGGGTTGCTGGGAGGAAGGAGAAAGCCTCCTAACAACTTGGCATACAAATTGCTGATTTATTTCCTGCAGCATAGAAATCATGAAGTTTGGCCTATTGTATAGAACTATAAGGAAATTCTAAACAGTATACAGGCAGTCCTCAACTTAACAACAGTTCATTTAGTGACGGTTCAAAATTACAAGAGCACTGAAAACAGTGTCAGATTTCCTATTCATGTTTTTCTTTCTGAGTTGCTTGTGCAAGATCACAATTTAGCATTGTTGGTAACTTACTCTTGAGACTAGTTCACTGCAGTTAGTTTTCTGAATCCTGGTGTTCACATTATTCCTTATATCATTTATATGCTTTAGTGCCATAATAATTTTTAGCCATAATTGTAGAAATCCACTGCAATGGACTACCTGTTCTGCAGGACTTTAATAGGCTGTAGTTACTATAAATGCTGTTATAAAGATGATAGGAAGAACTACTAGCCAGTTGAAGAACAGCAAGAGCCAGTGTCATAATGATGTCTGTAATTCTATAGAACAGAGATCAAATAGTCCTCCTGATGATGCTGAATTCCAGCTCTTGTTCTTTGTGGTGAGTTCAAATTATTCAATAATGTTATACTGTGTTTTTTTTTTGTTAAAGCAAAAAATGCAAAATATCTTTCCCATTGACAAGAGCTTATTAAACAAAGTTTAGCATTTATTGTACATACTTTGATGTTTTTTTTCAACTTCTGAAAATCTTGCCAAGAAAACCATAGGGACTAGTCCAGGAAGTTTCTAGAAGTCAGAGGCACAAAAACAAACAAATCCTATTCCATTTATTTTTGTTATGTGTTCACTGTTGCTTCATCTGTTTGTTTTAGTTATTAAAGAAAATACATTATGCACTATAGGTAGGCCAGCTGCATATGTACTGTTAGAAGCCAAGAAATTCTTAAAAATTCAGCACTTTAGCATTTAGTAGGGTATTCAGAAGTTGCTTATCTGGCTGGTACAGCTGTTGGAGGTAGACCAAATATGTGGCAATCATTTAGGATAAGAACACCTGCAGTTTATTTTTTGCTATTGTCACATGCAATAACCATCCGGTTTAATAAGTGTTCCTTTCTGCTTTAGATTTTATATTTGTCAGAAACATTTAATGGGGGAGAGGTGGGAAACTAAAGATGGAGATAGCTGAAAGGGAACATTTTCAGCTTTATTGCTCTTAAATTACATCTTGTTCGCTAGTTGTAATGTTGTAGTTGTAATGTTGCTGCTATAGATAAAATGTTCAAAGCTTGAATGAATCTCCCTGGAGCATTTTTAACTGTTGTTATCCCAGTATTGTTAACTGACAGTAGCAAAAACCTTTCCTAGCTTCTTGACCTTTTAAAGTCATTTTCAAAAAAATCATGTTGTAAACTACCAAAATGCCTTACAGCACAATGTTCATTTGTGTCTGCTTTATTCTCTGCTTCAGTTGCTTTTTTAATTACTTAAAATTGTTAACAGCTGCTTTCTTATATGTTGAGTTAGCTAGATGTCTGGTTTTGCATTTATCTGAAATAGATAAAGCTTTTAAACGAGTGTTAATTTCACAGGAACAAACCCCTCTGCCATCTTGGGAAGTGAGAAGTGTTACCCACATTCATGACTATGGAATTCTGTGTTCCTTTGTGACAATAGCTATATGGGTGCTGTATCCTGTTCCAAAACATCCTGATAAGAGGTAATTCTTTTAGAAAAATGTGAAATAGATAATGTTGATGTGGCCTGATAATTTCAGTAGAGACCTGTCTTCAATTTGAACATGAGTTTGAAATCTTTTATAATTTTATTTTTACAATGGATCACATTTTAGGTACTGTGTCAAACGTATAGCTGCATCTGTATTTTGGACCATGAGATGCAATATCCAGTTCAGTCACTTGTATGTAGACTTTTAGCCACTCTGATAAAACAGAATGTTGCCCAGAGTATGCCATTACAAGAGAGTCTATGCTTCATACCCCTCATAATTATAACATGTATCCTTATGGTGATTTTATCATGGTTTTACCGTAATATTTTATCTTGAATATTGTATTGCCCATATATTGTATATATACATATATACATATACATATGTGCACACGTGCACACACACACATTGATGCTTTATTAAAACTTATATTTGTATTTCTATATAGGTGTTTTATGAGTATTGTGTATCAGTGATTGCATAACTTCAGAAAGCGCCATTCGCTAATTAAAAAATACATGTAGCATTATGCTGAGTGGAGGAATACATTTTCCAAGTTTAATGTGGCCCTGTTGAGCTGAATTAAAGTGCCTTTAAAAAGCTGTGGTGGTGCAGTGGTAGTGCAGTAGTGCAGGCTACTTCTGCTGCCTGCCAGCTGCCTGCAATGTGACAGTTCGAATCTCAGCAGGCTCAAGGTTGACTTAGTCTTCCATCCTTCTGAGGTAAAATGAAGACCCAGATAGTTTGCGGCAATATGCTGACTTTGTAGAAGTCTTAGAGAAGGCTTCTTAGAGAAAGCTATAAAACATCGTGAAGCAGTATATAAGTCTAAATGCTATTGCTATAACATAGTCCTATAGTAGTACTAAAATCTTGTTTCTTAGTCACCAGTTGTCATTTGGAGACTTGTGATGTTTTGTACAGTTACGACGAGTATTCTAAAGAAGTTGATTAGTTTGTTGTACAGATTTTGTTAGAATGGCAAAAGGATTGGTTGTGTACTCTAGAATAACTTGTAGATAGCAACCTTTAATTTTATTTTCTGTTTGCTCAAAGGAATAGATTATCATTATAGAAACATTTTAAGGAATATCTTGGAATCATATTAAGCTGGGAACATATAGTATGTAAATTCCAAAATATAAGTTTTATTGCATTGATCGAATTTTAAAATGAAAATAGTCTAATAGGAAATTGAATAGTTGGTATTTTAATATGTATTTTTCTATGTCTAATTTCATCTCAGTCCACCTTAATATGCATCAAATACTCATCCTTTTTTAATCAAGCAATTGTTTCTACATCATGATGAATGGTTTCTATTTTATATGTGATATTTCCTGCAGTGCAAGTGTGAGAAGTGAAGCCAAAAATAACACTGTATGTGAATGGAGCCTTGGTATCCATTATGAGGCATCAAAGAAGGCTCTGAATTTTTCTCTTTTTCCATAACAAAAGAAAATTAAAATAATTGTCTGAGCCAAAGATTACAGCAGTACTATTTTTGATCTCTAAAATAGATAATTTATAAAGCTGCAGTAAGAAGAATAGTAAACTTATATCAGTTGTTCAGATAAACTATATATACATATCATTTGAAAAGACAAAAGATTCACATATAAATATATTGAATTAAATTCTTTAAAAATCTTCTGTAAGGCCCCAGACTTATTTAAACAGAGGGATTGTTTATTACAGAGTGCTAAACTAAGATTTGTATTAAAGTATTGTTTTTAAAAAAATCAGATATAGTTTATATGTCTTCTGCTAGAATTGGAGGAAATTGATAGAATACAAGAATAAAAAAAAATCAGAGGAAAAAAGAGGAAATTAAAAAACAACTGAAGAAGCAAACAACACACAAAAAAAGCAAGGTTATAGCCAATAAGTAAGATAAATAACACCAGGCAAACACGAGAAAACAATAATAAAAAAACTACAAGGGTGTCAGTCTTCAAAATTTTCTCCCTTTGCTTTGCATCTTTCGGCTGTCATAAGTAATAGGGGGAGGAGGGGGGAATGGTTATGGGAAGTGAGCTGGAGGTGTTACAAACCAGAACTGTAGACACTGGGGGTGTGTGTGTTATATTCTTGCTTAGGTTTCTATCCTATGCTATGTGCAGCTGCAACCCTTTATCAAACTATGTCAAGGTCAACGGAGAGAAGCGTCATCACCACCTGGAGATGCCCACATGATGATATACACAACTTTTAATTGGTTGAGCCAATTGAACTCTTGGGGGTGGGAATGTTGCCATTACTTTGTATATGTGATTTACGTGCCCATTTTCTCAGATTCAGAGTTCTTTTGTAGCTACCACTTGATTTCCAGTGAAAGATATCTTTTCTCTGATTAATGGAGTCTAAGTATTTCTTTCTTGGATTTTGAATGGAGCACCAGCTGACAAAGGGGGAAAACAATGTTTCTACCAACACTGGAAAAGGCAAACTTACTATACATAAACAGGGAGCAAACACCATACTCATTTTCACTAATGACACTATCTAGTTGGGTAATTAAACTTCTGCAAGCAAACAGCCAAGCTCATAGAGCACCAAGAACTCCACAATAGCAAGAATCTGTAATTCTTGCGGTTGGAAATAGTAGTGTTTTAGCAATTAGAATATTTAGAGCCAAATGTGTAATTATCTCTTTTATATATTGCTTGTAGTCTGTTTTCAAGGAGATCTACTCACATGTGCTCCCTACATGTGCTTACTATAGAAAGTTTAGAGTATGGCAGGTGCTAGCCTCCCACCCTCTGAAGTCTTATTATCTATTTAGGGGACATGTTTTTGTGAATGAGAATGAGTGCAGAGTCACCCAGACGGAGTTTAAAAGTATCTTCCATAGCTTTCTGTTCTTCTTTTTCAGTATAAAATCATCACGGTCCATAGGCTTTGTATTTGAATAATAAGACAATTTGCATTGAGGATAGAATTTATATTTTTTCACATACATATAACACCATTATTTTTAAACTTCTAATGCCCTTCAGTGTATTTTTCTTCTTTTTCATGAAGGTTAGCCGGAACAGCCTGATAGGGGGCCATTTCCAGAGAGACGCGGATGATGCCAGAACTATGACAGGGGCTGCAGTCTTGGCATTGAAGGGAGGTGATCAGTTATGGAACAGTCAAAGGAGGAAGTACCTGAAGTCAGGGAAGAAGAGGAGGAAAAGGAAGAGACAGTGATGGCAGTAAGTGGAACCTCAGAGCCAAATGAAGGTCTAGGTAATTCGGCACTATCTGCCAAGTATACAGGTAAGTTGGAAAAAGGTATTAATGCCTTAGAGATACTTAAAGGAGCAATGGACAAGAATTGAATACTTTTTTCCAATAATTTGTTCTCAGTGGGATGATATTTTCCTCACTATTATAACAAATTTATTACAGGCTTTATTAATTCGCAATTCTCAAATATATTAAGAAACTTTCCTTTATTTTTGTTCTGCATACTTAGTGTGCTTTGGATCCCTTAGATTTGGGAACCTGGAAGCATGTTTTCTCTTTAGCAGCACCTGCCCTCTGGAATGAGGTTGCCCTGAGATCTGGATGCTCCCCATCCTGCTGATATTCAGAAAGGCCTTATAGATCTGGCTCTTTGCCCTGGCCCTTTGTGAGGGAGAATTAGGACGTTCATCCTTGTCTGATCTGTTATTATTGCAAATGCTAAGGGTGCTACTCCGAGAACTGAAAATATAAATAATCTTCAAGTTTTAGTAATAAAAATCATGAAAGATAGTGAAAAAAGCTGGGCTACAAATATAAAGATTAAAATAATGGCTATAGGTACCACAACCAGCCTTAGAACTGACAATGAATTTATTGAAGTGATAAATTGCTTCTTTTTTTAGGATCGACTATCAGTAGTAAAAGAACCATCAATAAAGAAATATATATCATAGTCTAGCATTTTTTAGAGTAGTAATGAAGGCCTCAGAAAAGACTTGGTATGCTGATATGTGTGTATAACTAGAAAGGTCAGAATTATGAAGGTGATGATATTCTCCTTCACACTCTATGGAAGAAAAAGTTGGACTTTAAAGAAGTAGGATAGAAAAGGATATTGATGCTTTTGAAATTTGTTTTTGGAGAATAGCATGGATAGCCAAGAAAGCAAAGAAATAAATACCATGGATATTGAAGAAAATATACCCTAATTTTCTCTTGCAACACTGATTGAAATTCCTGCAGTTTGACTACAACACAAGCCATCTTAAAAAATAGATAGATAGACAGACAGACAGAATCTACTAAGTAAATCAGTACAGAGTGATAGTATACAGATAGTATTGTCTTTTACCTTTTATAGTTGAAAAGCAATTGCTCTTACCCAGTTGAAAGAATATTGGATGAAGTTCATATTATAAAATCATTTGCTTGTACAAAAAAAAATCAGCTGAATTTATTGTTATGCTACATTGCGCATTAGGATTTGAACTTATGGGTCAAAATGTACATAACAGCAAGCTTTCAACAAAAGTTGAATATAATATGAAAGAGTAAATATGATTCTGAAAGAAACATTTTAGGCTAATGTCCACAAAGCTTTGTTGCAAACCCATGTTCAAATTGCTGGACATAAAGATGGAGATTTGTCCCTGTAAGATAGTTGCTTCCAGATTTTGCATCACAGTGTTTGCCATATAGTACCAATAGTCTTCAACTTACAACCACAATTGAGCTTGGAAATTTGGTTGTAAGTTGAGTCATCATGGACATGAACATGATTGTTAAGCAAATAACATGGTCATACGTCTAAATACAGCTTATTTGATGGGGCAATTCTTGCCGGAAAACAGCAAATATGATCGTGTAACTGTGGGAAAAAGCAGTGGGATTGACATGTGATCTCTTGCCAGCTTCCCCTTAATTTTGCTTGTGGAAAGCTGGCAGGGAAGGTTTCAAATGTTGATTAAGTGATTGCAGGACTCTGCAACCTTTATAAATGTGAGCCAGGTCCTAAGTACCCAAATCACAATCTTGGGACCATGGGAATGTAATGGTTGCAACTTTGAGGACTAGTCATAACTCCTCTTGTTCAGCACTATCGGAATTTTGAATGATCAGTAAATGAATGAACCAGGGGTGGGATACGACAGGGTTAACTATCGGTTCAGGTTTTACGAGCTTCCCTGCACACTGGGAGCTGTGCGCCTGTAAATTGCACGCTGCGTGCAGAGAAGCAGCCTTTGAAACAGCCCTCTTTTCCTGCTTTTTTAACTGCAGCTGTGCCTCGTTCGGTAGCTGAAGTTGAAAAAATCAGGAAATAAAGATCAGGTAAGAGCCCAGGTGGGCGGGTCGGCAAAAACATCAGCAGACATAGAACTGGTTCTATGTCTGCTGCTCTTCAGAGCTACTGGTTCTACAGAGGTGGACAGAACCGGTAGAAACCCACCCTGGAATGAACATAATCAGGACTATCTATACTTTCTCAGATTTGGTAATTACAAATGCAAGGTAAATAAGCAAAGCAAAAAGGCCAAAGATTTGTATCAGATGGTACTTCACTGCAAAATTACAATATAATACCTTCTCCATTCTGTTTCCTGACAGATATTTCCCAGAGTTCTTCTCCTTCTCTGTTGGACCAACTTCAGATGGGCTGTGATGAGGCAAATTCAGGAAGTCTAAATGTGGAATGCAGAGTTTGTGGTGACAAGGCATCAGGGTTTCATTATGGGGTACATGCATGTGAAGGCTGTAAGGTAAGGACAACACATAGATTAGATATAACCTTATGAGAGATAGACTATGGGTTTCTTAGTGTTCCCTAAGTTTGGAGATTTTCTTGCAAATGTTTCATGACCAAACTAGACAACATCAGTGCTAAAAGGGAGTGAGGTTTGCTCTTATTTTTATATACTAGTAGCTTACCATGCCAGTGTTGATGGGAGTGTGGTGGCTCCTTGATTAAGCTGTTCTTTACTGTTAGTATGTTTGTGTTTGTAGTTCCTTGATTGGGATATTGTTGGTTTGGTGTTAATCTTGGTGTTAATCTCTGCTCATATGGGTGTTTTGGGCTTTTTGATTGTCTCTTTTGAGTGTTATGTAGATCAGGGGTCCCCAATCACCGGGCCGCGGACTGGTTCTGGTCCGTGGATCATTTTGTACCGGCCACAAAGAATGAATAATTGTGATTAAAATATATATAAAAATATGTTTTTGCTTCCGGGTGTCTTATTTTGAAAGATAACTACTTCCGCCCTTGCCTAACTTCCGTGCCTAACTTCGTGGACCACATTGCTAAAGCTAAGAAGCCCTTTACTATTGGGGAAGAATTGATTTTGCCGGTCCGCAAAAAAGTGTTTCTGCATGAAACTGGTCCCTAGTACAAAAAAGGTTGGGGACCACTGATGTAGATATCATTTAACTCTATGTGCCTGTTGAGTACCAGGCCTCCAGGAATTCTGTGGCATTTTTGGACATTTTTGACCTAGGATTGCTCACAATTTTCCAGTTGAAACTATAGTTTGCTCTGTCCATGTGTTGTGAAATAAAAGCATTTTCATCATGACTTCTGTCTGCTAGTTGGTGTTCACAGATATGTTTTGCCAATCTTCCACCTGTTTGTCCTACATAGTGGCTGTTACAGTCCTTATACTGTAGGTTGTAGATGACTCCTGTTTTTTCTCCTGGCTGTACTGGATCTCTTGATTTACTTGGGATGTTTTGGAGGGCTTTGGTTGGTTTGTGTGCTACGGTGATGCCATGTGGTGATAATAGCTTTTTGGTGGTTTCTGACAAATTTTTGATGTACAGCAGTGCTATGCTTTATGCTTTTTATAGCTTGTGTTGGTTGAGCTATGGTGTGTTGAATGATTAGGCACGTTTTGATAAAGCTATATGGATATCCATTTTGTTGGAAGACATTATATGGTTTCCTTTTTCCAATGTTCAAGGTTGCTGCAGTATGTTTGTGCTTGTCTAAATAGACAAGATTCTCTTGTGGGAGATTGACTAGTTTATTTTGTTAGTGGAACACCTGGGTTGTATGGGCAATTCTTTAATAAATTTGTGTTTCTAATTTACCACCACTGCCTCTGCTGTTAAGGATATCTAGGAAAGGGAGTGTGTGTTGTTTTTTCCTTATGAATTTTAGTCCCTTGAAGATGTCGTTGATAGTTTTGTGTGTTTTTTCTAGTTGGTTCTTTGTTGTTATTAGCATGATACTAGCTAATTTGGCAATGAAACATCTGTAAGAAAACAATTGAAATAAGACCAAGCAGGCCACAGTTTAACTCTGAGCAACAAATACTCCCAAGAGAAGGAAAGATGGAACTAGAAACTCAAGAAGTCTCCCTTTTGTTGATGTTCTTATTTTTCAATGAATCTCTCCTCTCAAAATGTAGAGATCTCTTTCAGAAATTAGACCTGGATATGTGATAACTGAAGTAAGACCCTTATATGTATAGAGATGGAAAGACTCACAGATTCTCACAAAGGAAGAATGGGTGGTGAAGTTAATGGAAAAGCTGAGATTAAAGAAAATATTTTGTCTAGCTTTGTTTCTACGTGGAAACCACTTTTGGACTTTTTCTTAGAAACTAAAAGAAATGCGATGCTGATTTTGAGTATAGAAATATAATATGGAATTTTAGACCAAACAGTTAATGTACTTTATATTTGTAAATGAATCGAAGAAAGTTGGAAATTACTTTTCTGTTTCTTTTCTTTTCTCCTTATTCCTTTGCACCTTCCTCCTCCATATTTGTTTTTCCTTCTTAATTTCTTTTTTTCTAGTTTTTATTTAAATTATTTAGTAGATTTATATGGTTGCCCACTCTTTTAACAAAAGAGCAGCTTACAAACAATAAAAACCCAATATAAAAAAACAATAACCTTCCATCCACCCCCAGCAACAATAAGGAATGAAACAAACCGCTTGATGAGTTCCAACCCACTTTAGGCTCCCCAGGCTTGTTGGCTGAACCAGATCTTCAGGCCTTGTGAAAGAGTGTCAAAGTGAGGACCACTTTATTCTCTCTAGGGATGATGTTCCAAAGGGAGGGAGCTACCATGGAGAAGGCATCCCGACAGATGTAACTTCTTAGGAGACAGGACCCGTAACATTCCCTGCCTCCCCCTCTAGTGGGTTGGGTGGATGTAACTGGGAAAACACAGAGTCCTTCAGATAAACTGGTCCTAAGCCATGAAGGGCTTTAAAGTTGATATCAGCAGCTTGAATTGTCCCTGAAAGCAAATCTGCAGCCAATGCAACTCCCTTATCTGAAGTAATACCAAAAATGATGAGATAACAAGAATGTTGAAAAGTTGGGATTTGTAACATCCATCTGGTGGTCACTTGTGAAACTGCATGCCTTCTTTGTTTTATATATTAAAATAAACATATTTATTTAAGGCAGGCTTTGCCTCTTCCCCCATCATTATTTTCTGCATGCATAGTTTCATTTTAGAAGGTTTTTTTGTGATATGTTTAAGGCATCTATTTATTGCTGAAAATATTGTTCTAAGATCTAAGGTAATAGGAAACCTGGCACTTCTGAAAGGGCTATTAATATCAGAATGAAACATCTTGTTTGTGTCCAACACCTGTCTTACCACTTACCAACAGGGATTCTTTCGTCGAACGATCCGCATGAAGCTAGAGTATGAAAAATGTGAGCGGAACTGTAAAATTCAGAAAAAGAACCGAAACAAGTGCCAGTACTGCCGCTTTCAGAAATGCCTTTCACTAGGCATGTCACACAATGGTGAGATCTCCCTCTTCCTGCTCTGGGTAGGGTTGAAGCATAGAGTTATAGTGAGATTAGTGGAATTATACATTGACTATAAAATTTAATAAGGAGGAGAAATTTTAAGAATGCCTCACTGGATAGATATATTTAAAGCATGGATACCCTATGTATTATTTTAAAATACTTAAAAGAATTACAGTAGCTAACAAATCAATATGAAATAAAATGAGTGCTAAAAAAGCTCAAATAACATTTGAGCATAAAATAAAAATATGGCCCATGCATCCCAAAATAGTAGTCCCCAAAGGACAAAAGTCTATTTTCATTTCCAAAACAAAAACGGTTTCCCTATGAAATCTATATAAAATTATTCCAAATAATTTAATTGCATGTCTTTGTTTCTTTTCTTAAAGCATTTTGAGAGAGTTTGGTGTGTTTCTGTATGTTGATGCCTATATTACATAAAGAAGAAAGACTAAATAAAAAAAATCCTAGGGTATTTATATGAATGTGCACAGTGATTTTAATGCAGGTTTGTTGCAACTAAGCAAAATTTGTATAGTCAGTGTCCAATTGGACAACTGTATGAGAATTCAGCAAATGCTGGCCCGCGTTCAAGATTAGATGGCACTGCAGTAAAAGCTCTGCTTTTGACTATGAAATGGTTAACATCCTACAATAATTTACATTATGTCCAAACTGTTGATACTGAACTGAAGACACATGAACTAACATTTGATCTCCTGATCCCGACTGGTATACGGCTGAAAAAATGATTGCATTTGCTTTAGAGCAGTAGGTAGTACTTTTCCTCCCAGGTTTGCCTGTGTGTAGCAATATGTTTGTACTGCTGTGCCATAAATTTGAAAATGCCTACTAACTCAGCCTTTCAGTCAGCACAAAAGCACCCATCCAGAAGAATGGAAAGTTTCTTTCCACCAAAAAGACATGCCTTTGCTTGCCTGGAGAAGCCTGCTGACATAGGATATGCTACCTTGCACTCCTCATCAGCATTGTACTTGGGGAGGTAATTATCATTAACTGTGTCACCCTGCATGTGTTTACTTTTTTTGTAGAATGCCCTTAGAAAGGTATTGCAATATTTTAGGATTAAAATGAATTCATTTAAAATGAAGCTTTGTCTGGGAGCAACAGGTGTGGGCATAGTAACTTGAACAGTAGATTAGAACCAGATGACCTCCATTCAAATCCCACTCAACCCATAATGTTCATTTATGACCTTGAGCTAAAATCCGTCTCTCAGTCTAACATACTTCTCACAGCTGTTAGGGTGATAAATGAGGAACATTGTGTATATTTTTCCTGAACTCTTTGAAGAAAAGATGGAATATAAACTGATATATTTATATTTGTCTTTTTCTATAATGTTACGTTACAAACAAAAAGCAGTTTTAAAAGACATGATGGCATGTTAATAAAAATAACTATTCTTAACCTTTTTAGCTCAAGGCCTTTAAGCCCCCTGCTTTGTTTTGTTTCTTTAGCCATTCGTTTTGGCCGCATGCCAGAAGCTGAAAAAAGGAAGTTAGTGGCAGGACTGACAGCTACTGAAATCAGCTGCCAGAACCAACAGGTGGCTGATCTGAAAGTCTTTTCCAAGCACATCTACAATGCCTACCTGAAAAATTTCAACATGACCAAAAAGAAAGCACGAGGCATCTTAACTGGAAAAGCCAATAGCACTCCTGTGAGTACCTCAATTCCAGAGGTTTACCTAGTGTATCAAGCAAGAAAGACATTCTTCTCAAAATAAATTAGCATATACCCATATTTTTTTTTAAAAAATGCTATATTTTTAAACTATGAGTATTTAAAAGATTTATGTGAGATTGGCATGGTATATTTATAGATAGCAGTAATAAAATGAATTGCCAGCAATTTACATTCCAGTAAAAGATATACATTAAAATTGCAATTATAACTTTTATCAATAGAAATAACCACAAATATAATCCAACTTAATAGAAGTCATATTTAGGTTTCAAAAGCTCCACAAAGAAACTTCACAGTTCTGTGAAAAATTCCAAGATACACACGAATCAGACTTCTCATGAAAGGCTTTCCCACAGGGCAGAGCATCCCATGAAAACACTTCTGGGGCCCCACTCTTCTTACCTTCTGCCTATGGGAAATCCTAAGTATTCCCACCTGAGATGACTCCACAGGATAGGCTGATTCTACATGAAGAAGACAGTCTTCAAGTTACCTGAAAGATTTTTTTGAGCTTTAATAAAGACATAAATTGAATTTTCGTGTTATTATTTTTATATTATTCCATATAATAAAAAATAATGATGCCTTTCAACCTGGTTTGACTTATCTACATTTACCCAAAGAATCTGGTTCTCAGTTTGTACATTGTATTCTGTTTTTTAGAACAAAAAGGAAGGCTTTAAATGATCAGTGGTGTATATAATAAGCATTGTGACACTCTGCCTTTGTGGCTACTGGTAGGTTTCTCAATACCAAATCCTAACTGTTGTTGTTGTTGTTGTTCTTCATAGCCTTTTGTGATTCATGACATGGATACCCTGTGGCAAGCTGAAAAGGGTCTGGTGTGGAAACAACTGATAAATGGGATGCCACCATACAAGGAGATTGGAGTTCATGTTTTTTACCGCTGCCAGTGTACATCAGTCGAGACCGTGCGAGAACTCACTGAATTTGCCAAGAGCATTCCTAGCTTCATCAGCCTTTACCTTAATGATCAAGTAACTCTCTTGAAATATGGGGTACATGAGGCCATCTTTGCTATGCTTGCCTCCATCATGAACAAGGATGGACTTCTGGTGGCCAATGGCAATGCTTTTGTGACACGCGAATTCTTGCGCAGCTTGCGCAAGCCCTTTAGCGAAATCATGGAGCCCAAATTTGAATTTGCTGTGAAGTTCAATGCCCTGGAGTTAGATGACAGTGACTTGTCTCTGTTTGTAGCTGCCATCATCTTGTGTGGAGGTGAGAAATTAGAAAAACATTGAGCAAGAGGGAAAGGTAATTCATTTTTAGCAAGAGATCACATTCAGAGCATTTGATAAATCATTCTCTGTCAGTTTATGTCACAATAATGGGTAGCAGTTTCACAGTGTATATTTGTTTCCTCCAAAAATTCAAAACATCATATATAACATTGTCTCCTCAAGTTTTTCCATACAATAACATCCTAGCAAAATTGGCTGAGATGGCCAAAATACCCAACTGAATTTTCATTACTAAGGGTAAATCTAGGACTTCTCACTTCTAAAAAGTACTGCTACATGTATTGCTACTGATGTGAAATTAATATAGTGTAGTCCAATCATTTAATTATTGTACATTTTGGCTGTTATTCTATTGCAGAATCTTAATTGTGCTATAGCCAGACTGTAATAACTGAACTAAGAATCTTTAAGCTTTTATCTCACTATTTTCTGAATAATATGAGGAAAAACCCCATAATTTCACTATGTATAATGAATTGGTATAATTTGGAAATTTCTGTTAATTATAAGAATGATTATAGCATTTTATCCAATGCCTAAGTAATGTCCAATTCTGTATGTTATTCCAAATTTAGTCTCTAATCACATTTAATTCTTGGACTTACTTGGAATTGGTTAAATTTAATGTTTATACTATGGAAAAGTGAATTAAAAATAAAAGAGTTTTAAGAAGAAAGTGATACAGAGCATCATCTAAGGTTTAAAGATTTTCTTCTTGTGTGTTTCTATGGAAAACTACTGGTTGTAACAAGATCCCCGGAAGCTTCAAAAGGAGAGTCTTGAGTAATGTTAAACAAAATAGGTGGTAAGCTGAAAATGGAAATAATAAGGGATAAGTGGAATGAATAATGATATGTGATGATATTATATAAGATTGGTAGAAATGAAAGTATGATTATATACAAGTGTTATAATTTGGAATCACGTTGCTCACGAAAAGAGATGTGTAAAAATTAAAAAAATTAAAACTTTTTGAAAAAAAAATAAAAAGAATGATTATAGCTATAACGGTAGAGGAAAATTATCTTTTAGAGGGAGAAAACTATTCCCATCATCTTCAATCACCTAAGGTGTCATATTGCTTATCTTTAAAGGAAATGATAGCTTTTAGATGCTCGTTTATAGAAAAAGAAAATGAATTTTACTGTAGGGACTTGTTTGTAATAGTGATAACATAGTTTTTTTAAAAAAAAACTTTCATAAAAGAAGCCTAAGATGATTTTTTATATTTATTCCTCCATGAAAAAATAATGGAGTACAGAGTCATGCTTTTGTGTTTGTTATTTTGCTTGAAATTGATTTTGTTCTTAAATCTTGATGGTTTCCCCCAATTTCTCTGCCATCTTTTATATTCAACATCATTATGATTTTGTCCCTGAGGCTGTAGATATGCTGTAGATAAGTCTAGGAGAGGATGTTTAATATCAGTTAATGTTCCTCTATGAAAGAAACTCCCTGAGCATGCTACTGTGGAACAAGATAGTCTGACATTTATTTTTTAAATATTCCTGAGGAAAAAAATATAAAAATATTGAGAAAAATAAATCACAAAGTCAAATGTTTTATAAATAACCTGGTGTGTTTCTTTTCTTGTAGACCGCCCTGGCCTAATGAATGTTAAACAAGTGGAGGGGATACAGGACAATATTCTCCAAGCTCTTGAGTTCCATCTACAAGCTAATCACCCAGACATTCAATACCTCTTTCCTAAGTTGCTGCAAAAAATGGCTGACTTGAGACAGTTAGTGACTGAGCATGCACAATTGGTGCAGAAGATCAAAAAGACTGAGACAGAGACTTCCCTGCACCCTCTCTTACAGGAAATCTACAAAGACATGTACTGAGGAGCTTTTATTTATCAGATAGCTGAAAGCCATGGAATCCAGCAAATGCTTGTATATTAGCAAAGAAATTCCTGTGTCTTCCATTTCTTGACTAGAATTACTGTTACTAGATGGTTGGTCTATGCTGCATATGGTTGCTTATTGTAGAAAATTGGAAATTTACCACTGGGTATAGACCAGAGGGCTTCCGTTAACATACACTAAATGAAACTTAATTTGTTGCTACAGTTCAACTCTTAGCATTATTCCAGAGCTGCTATGGTATTTATACACACTCTGTACTTGAATTGTTATATTAGATAACATGAATTGTGCCCAATTATAGCAAGCAGTACCTTCAATTGGCAGGTATAGAAAAGAGGACTTCATCACAATCCTGTTGCATGTTATTTTTCAAAAATTTTAGCTGGCCTTAAGTATAAATTATGGGATATTGCAAGGAAATTATGTGAATATATAAATTTCCTAAAGAAATAGTGTTTCCTGAAGAGTACGAACACTCCTTTTAGAAATTCTTTTAATGGAAAGGCCTTTAGTTTTCAATCTCAGTACACAAAAATAGATTATGTGTTCTGGCTGAAAGGGTTGTCTTCCACATGGGTTTTTACATGCCTGTGCTTATTCTGTACTGCAGATTGTTGAAGCTCTTCATGAATTAGTTTCAAGGCTCTTCAAACTTGGCAAGTTTAAGACATGGACTTCAGCTCCCAGAATTCCTGAGCTAACATGATTGGAGGAGGAATTCTGGGAGTTGAAGTCCACAAGTCTTAAAGCTGTCAAGTTTGAAGACCCCTGAATTAGTATAATGCTTGCTTATTTACATAGAAAAGTGGGCTTTCCCCTCCCTCTCTGTTCAGGTACTCACCTGAGAAAAAAGAATCATTCTGATCACCTGAGTACTTCACTTTTGGGGAGGGGAGAATACAGTGTAAGAAAGATTTTAAAAGGCAGCAGTCAGATTCTTGTGAAATTGGGGTGATTTATGGATGGTAAATAGTGAATAGTATTTTATTTTGTGATCTGTGGTGCAACCTCTTATCATGTCCAAGAGGAGGATTCTTAATAATTGCACTTATGTCTTTCCCACAAGCACAAACACATTATACCCTTTCATAATCAGTAATTAGGAATACAGGTAGTCCTTGATTTACAACAATTGGGACCAGGATTTCTATTACTAAGCAAGGCAGTTGTTAAGTGAGTTGTGTCTGATTTTACAACTTTTTGCCACAATTAAGTCAGCCATTACAGTCAATAAGTAAATCTGGCTTCCCTCATTGAGTTTCCTTGTTGGAAGCTGGCTGGGAAGGTTGTAAATGACTGTCACATGACCCTGGAACAATGCCACTATTGTAAATGCATGCCAGTTGCCAAGCACCCAGATTTTGATCATGTGAACATGAAGATGCTGTAACCATCATAACTGCAAGGCCTGGTCATAAGTTATTTCTTCAGTGCTATTGTAAATTCAAACACTCACTAAAAGAATGGTTGTAAGTCAAGGACAACTTAATTGTGTTATGGTAAGTATTCTATGTTCAGGAAACATTAAACAATTATTTCTCAATGGATCTTGTAAAAGATTCATGACAATTTAATATTTCTCAAGCATTTGAATTGGGTTACAATACAATTTTGGCTTCTTTTTCTTTCATGATTGTTCCTGCTTTATTCCATATGTGTGCCAGACAACTCTTGCTAATATAATTCATCAGCATATTTCTTCTTTACAATAGAAGCTTCTTTGGGTGTGAGGAATTTATTGTCACATTGATGTGCCAGTGATATGGAATCATTATGCCTATACCAAGTTGATGTAATGTGAATTTTGTTGGATTTATTTCTTTGGTAATTTCCAATGTGTCCTGACTGAGTGCAGAATAGATCAACATGGTGGTTAAATGTGGTATTAAGAGCACTGTCATGTAATTGTGGTAATGTTTTTCTTGCTACATTGTTAAATGGATTCTTTCAGAGAAGAAAAACTATTATAAAAACAACCAGGAATACCAAAAATAGTACATATACGCATGTACAGTATACAGCACAGAATTTTAGATGATGCAAAAATTGCTTAAATTGGCTGGTTGTCCTGACATTTTAGCTCAAATCATGTATTTCTGTTTGCTCTGCATAATACTTTAGATTTTCATTTCTGGATTTGGATATAGAAATTGACAAAGAACTTTCAGTCTTAATTCATGATACTAATAAGTAACAATATTTTCAAACTAACTTTTTTTAAAAGTGCCATCATTCTTTGGGGGAAGGGGCAAACGAAGGAGTGTTTAGCAAGAGGTTTACATGGAGGAAGCTTCCAAAACAGGGGCGTCAAACTCATGGCATCGCATTGTCGTCACGTGATGTATCACAACTTTTTTCCCCTTCACTAAACCGGGGGTGGGCGTAGCCAGTGTGTGACACATCTGGCCCTTGGGCTGTGAGTTTGACACCTGAGTTAAAAGAACCATGAGATAAGTGATAAAGTTTCCACCTATGCCACTGCCATGGTGCCACTGCCAGCTTCTGTTTAAAGGTAGGACTTGGAAAGAGCCATCTGAAATCCTGGAGTACCATTGGTAATCACTGTAAACAGTACTGAGAGAGGCAACTGTCTGTTTTGCCTCGTTAGTTTGATTATTTAGCTATCCTAGCCAATTAATATTCCATTATGACTCATAATATATAGTTTGGTAGATCCAGAGGTTGGGTATCTTTTTTATTTTCATAAACAAATGCTTTTAAAAAAAATAATAATCTTGAAACAAATAATTAAATGGAAATTTGGACAACCGTGTTGCTTAAATTTTATTATAATCTAGGTCAGGGGTGTCAAACGTATCAGGACTTTTTTCCCCTTCGCTAAACCGGGTGTGGGTGTGGCCAGCACGTGATGCATCCTGCCTGCGGGCCATGAGTTTGACAGCCCTGATCTAGGTAATTTACTACCAACTTTTAAACAAAAATCAGAATTTTGCAAGCTGTGGAATACTCTTGCAGCCAAAGCACTTTTTTGAGAATAGACTTATGTTTAACAACTTGCCTAATAGATACATCTAGTTAGGATTTCTGATTAGATTGATGAAGTTAGTGAAAAATGGATCAATAATTTTCTCTATTTTATGTCTGGTTGCAGAAAGTATCTTCCTTGCTAGAAATACATTTTTTAAAATATTGATCCTTTCTTTGCCAGCCACCCTAAAAATCCAGACAACTAGACCTGTAGGAAACAGGTAAAATATATTTTGCTGGTGGTAATGCTTTAAAATATTTAAAGGACCGTGTACACATCTATGCAGAAATAAATTATTTGGAGATTGTTTTGCAGCCATAATATTCCTCAGTTCCCTTTTTTGCTTCAGATATTTTTTCCTTGTGTTCCAATTTCAGACTGTCAATACTATAGTGCTGTTTTTCTATAGTTGAACCCATAATAAAGAATCCTTTGTGATTTTCATGCATAGGATAGTTCCATGAATCAATTTGACATATCTACCATGTATTAGCAGCCAGAATGTTGTTTTCCTTACTAACTTAAAGAGAAACAAGGTCCCTTCTTCCAACTCAGCACAGATGTACAACATTTGCTTTTGTTGTATTTCTATTTCCAGAATGAAGTAAGTGGGAAGTTCTACCTCTACCTTGCAGGAGTGATATGAAATGTGTTTTACTGGGAGAATTCATATTTTAGGAACTACGGGTGGGCAAATCACTAAAAGAATGGCTTGTAATTTTTATATTTCAGCATCTGCCTTAGACCTTCATTTTAGCCACTCTTACTGAAGGCCTCTTTTCCTTGCATCTTACTGTTCTTCAGGAGATGTAGGACTAATATTTGCAGCACTAGAAGAGTGTAACTTTTTTTTTTTTGGCTGAGAAGTGTGATGGCAGAACAATGTAGCAATCCTCAAACTGAAATGTATATTTTTGCTAGAAATTCAAATTTCAGATGTTTTAAAACAAATAGGGACTGACAATATAAACAATAGAAATAAATATTTAAGAAACAATTACAATGTAGCTTTTCTTTTATCTACTTCTAACTTTAGCTTCCCTGAGGACATAGATTAATTTTTCTATTATAAATTTCACAGAAACGCTGAACAGTATCTCTCAATCACAATGTATTATGCAATTTTGAGTAATGGTAATTTTTAAACTTAAAATATTTTTAGGACAAAATACATTTCTGGTCATTGGGTTCTTCATTTGTTTTACTCTGAATGTGAATCTTTAAAAAAATATTCTATTTAAACTGAAATAGAAGCATACTGAAACAGAAAAGCAAATTTAAGATACACTTTTGGAAGTACAAATATAAAAATTATTAATTTAGTCTCTAGCATTAATTTAGACTGTCAGGTATAAAATAGATCACATATCTTTGCTTTCCTATATGCAAATATGAAACGCCATTAGTTTCAGAATCTTGTGTTGATACACATAGATCAATTTGTATGTATAAAGCAGCCTTCAGTAACCCACAAGAGACTGTCAGTGTGACATGCTGTTAATCCAAACCACAACATTTAATTACTTTGTTTGTGTGGACTTTGTTCAGTTTGGTATACGTGGTCTTAGGCTGAACTAACTACAATCTGAGCTCAGACTTAAGAGCTGATAGGTAGGATGCTAACAAAAAATTCCAAAAAAGTACTTGTATAAATGATATTTCATTGAGCAAAGTAGGTTATACTTCTGAGAAAAGATACATGGAATTTCAGTGCATGATTCTACATAGTTATGCAGATGATTTCATGTTTTTTTTAAATTATAATTTTATTTGGGAAACAAAAGAAAAGACATTTAAACAGTAAAAAACTATTTTCAAAGTCTTTCAACCTGGTGCAGGTTATTTCATGTTGAAAGACTTTGAAAATAGTGCTTCATACATATAAAATACGTCAGTTTTCATTTTAATAAGACTAGCTTGGCAGCGGATCTTTATCTAACAGGATAAATGGGGCCTTAACAGTAACTCTTCAATCCCCTTCTAGCTTAAGCAGTTGTTAATGATTGCTTTATGAAATCCATTGTTTCTGATACATGAAAATGTTTGTTACATAAGTTAAATTAACTTCGAAGAAATGTCCAGGACTCCTGTGTTATTGTTTAATAATGCTCCTTTTTAAATTTTGAATTCAAACTTAACAGTGCTTGTAGCTGTTTTGCATAATACCAAAAAAGCATACAAAATATAGCTACTGTATCTTCCCAAATTGTATAATCTGACATTGAAATATACAGTGATCTATTAGTATGTACCATATTCATTGGAAATATGCATTGGCTCTATGGGAGATGTTTCTCAAAATATATATATATATATGTATATATTTAAGGAAGCATGAGGGGACAAAAATAAATAATGGAGAAAGGTAATATTTTAGCTTATTGGTGAGTAAGATTTGCAGATCCTTGCAGATCTTACTCCGCAAGTCATTGCCAACTATATGGGGCGGTATTCATCTCCATTTCAAGGCCATGCTGTCCAAAGACATTTCTACGGTCATATGGGCAGCATGATGGCCAGGGAACACTTTCCTTCCCACCAAAACTACTTATTTATCTACTTGCATTTGTATGCTTTCAAACTGGGCAGGAGCTAGGCAAAGACAGGCACTCACACCTGTCACATGATGCTGTTTGGTCTTGAACCCTGGCTGTTGGCTTCACAACCAGAAAGCCTAGTGTCTCAACTGCTGAGCCATTGTGCTGCCTTTTTGGTGAGTAGAGTAACCCATGTCCAGTTAAAATAGACTTTTATGCATAGAACCCAAGCACATGCTGATTTAATAGGGAATATAATTAATATATTAAATACATTAATAAGAAACTTACTTTCCCACATTCCCACTCTCATCTCATAATGAATTATTCAAAATAGTGCCTATAAAGTCTTTGAAAAGTAATGGTAGCAGCAGAAAGAAATGATATGACCAAATGTTTCCATTAAGTCCATGTGTATCAACCTATTGCTATGAATACATTTCATTATTTTTCAGTAGGCCGAGGAAGAATGAATAGTATGTGTAGTCTGCTTCTTTTTGCGCTTCTTTATTCCTTTTCCTAAGGAATAAGTTGACTGGTTTTCAGTGGAATAGCTCAATCTGATGAGCAACGTTTGCACTCTTCTGTTGGTAACAGAAAGAACTGACTAATTGATGCTCTTTCTTGTTTTCATCAAGAGTTGTCAGAAGTGAAGGACTGTATGACTAATTTGCAAATGCTTTGAAGTAATTTGGGAATGGAAACAGTACCATGTAGAGCTGTCCTAATTGTCCAGGATGTGTTCTCCTCTTAAAGATTATTCTGAACAACTGAAGATATAAATAATAATTACAGACATGAATAAACACTACTGACTAGCTGCTAAACATGGCATTTCTGTAAGTTCCTATCTAGACAGTGTTCTTGTATTTTTAAAGATCCTGATACTGAAAGCATTTCATAGATATGCTTCAGCAATTTTAACAATTGAATAAGATCAGAATTATTCCTGTAGCAGGTAGAAGTTGGAAGAATGTACTTCGTGACACATTAGATTTGAATCTGAAAATATGTTATGAACTAAGTCACATTCTCCCAGTTATGTATGCATACGTCTATACCCCAAAATTAACACACTTACCTTCCAGACGTGTTTGTAGCATTTTGAGTACAAAAAAGTGCCTTAAGAATGCTGTTGTGATATGCAAGTTTTGAACTGGAAGTTTCAAATTCATCTTCGCTTTATCATGTGTGCCGATAAATTCACACCACAAATATAACTACAGCTGAGGTCTCAAATATTTTTAATCCTAGCAATTTGACCATTTAAATATATGATTGCTTTGCTTTCTCCTGCCATATTTTAGCAGTCTAACATATTAACTTTATTTGTTTCTGTCAAGACAGCACTGAATCCACATAATGTTTGATTATTTATAAATGTGCAACAAATGCATCCTAAAACAGCACCATTGCAGGATATACTGCAGGGAATGATCTTATCTAGTTTAAAGTATTCATTCAAACTGCCTCTCTCAAAAACATATACTTTTTACCAATCAAATCAGAGAAAACCAGAGAAACTATCTTATTTATGCCAATCAAGATAACTTGAAACATTGATAGATTTAGAAACACTGAAATACAAAATGCTGTTACTGTAGAACTACATAAATGGGAATAAAATAATAAGTCAATCTTATTTGGAATCAACTTAAAAGGCATGAAAAATGTGTTCAACCTTTCACGACCCAACTGCTTGTAAGAGGGTCTGTGGGGATCATCTTTTATTTCAAAAGACTCAGCAATTATGCTAGCTTCTAGAGATGGATTGAAATGATGTCAGAAAAATAGTATTTCTATCCACATTGGAATTTGGGTGGAATCTTTAAATCATCTGTGGTTCATTTAGAAGCTTTGCAAAGGGCTTCGAGCGTCTTCAAAAAGTAATTTTAAAACAAAAGCTACCATTCAGAAAGAGAGACTGTGAATAAATTGTTTAAGATCCTTAAACAGACAAGGTCTTTATGTTGCATCCATCCTATAGAAATCTACTGGTAGTACAAACTAGAAACTACAAATTATCTTGGTAATCTTGTGTTTCCACATTTTGTTCTTCATTTTCCTCTTTCCCATCCCCACCCCAGGAAACGATGGCAGTGTTGCATTATATCTGTTAGGGATAACATTGTTTACCCTAACTGGTTTAGGTGAAATAATAACTATGAATCATAGTTGTGTATGTTAAAGTGTCTGCAGCTTTAACTGTGGAATAGTAATTAAGGGAGTGGTTATGAAAACAATATAAAAGTAGCAAGTCTACAGCTTGCTCTCTCTGGCTTTGATGATCCCTGATTACTGCTTGGAATCAAGACTGCATTGCTCGAACGGGAGAGACAACAAAGGACTGATTTGTAAGTGAACTGACATAGGATATTCTACATGGACTTTGCTAACTGAATATCCCTGAATGGACTGACTACATGATACATGACTATTGGACTGTTATTTGACTATGCTATTAACTTATAATGGAATAAACTATATTCTTGATAGCACAAGCGTATCTGTTATTTTTACTGTATGTTAATAAACATACAAGCTTAGCTCACTCATTTATCTGTGTGCCTATCTGACTAACGCTGCACATTCTGTTTAGCTTGTCTCCCTAACCCTGGTTGGGGAACCCAGGCTTAACAATATCTCTTGACTAGGGCTAAGTGTCATTACCTAAAAGCTCTTGTATATTTTAATAAAACAAAAGAGATATTTTGGAACATTTTAAAGACTCATTTATTTCACCGTTAACCTTATGTTCATTCATATTCAATTTTATTATCAACTGTGACTATTGTGAGTCAACATGAAAGTTCATAATTTGTATTTTCCCACAAGATGCATTTCAGTTGCGAAAATACAAGTTTCATGGTTGATTAAAATAGGTATATTAAGGTTTATGCCATAATTATGATCATTTTTTTTGAATTTTTTTTATTAATTTTTAGAAACAAACATAGACAAACACAACACAGAACATGAAAACATAAAACCTCTTTTCTGAAAGCAGCCTGATCCCGGGTTACATCTCTTTGTACAGACACCAATTCAAGTTCATGCTCATTTTTATATACCATTCCATATCTTATTGCCATTCTACATTTTCTATACGGCTTCTCCCCTCTTTTAACTTTCTTAATTTTATTTTTATTTGTTTCATCTCAAATCAGATCATTATATTTATATTCTTTGTTTGTCCTATTTCAGCTATCTATTATCTTTTATCCTTAAACAAGATTCCTCCTGTAGTCATTAATTACTTTTAAAATACATTTTAAAAAGAAAAAGAATAAATATATAATTAAAACAATGATCCATACCAATTCAGTTCTATCATTAATGTTAATATTCATTTAAATTGGGGCTCGGGGTGCTCCGGCGGCGAGCCCAGGCAGAAACTGCGCATGATCGCGGATTCCTGCCTACCACTGAAACCCTGCAAACCAGAAGTCCATGCCATAATTATTTTTGAATATCAAATGAAACATTTCAGACACTGAATACTTATTTTATATTCAGTACTATTCTTAAATATTTAAAACAATATACTGGGTTTTCTTGGTTCATTTATCTTCCTTTGCTAACCTTCCTGCTTTGCCAACCTTCAGACTTGCTCAGTCCTATTTTCCTTTCCGCTAACCTCATGTTTTCAAAATGTAAGATTAGCTATATTTTCTTTGTGGTAGATTTAATCTATCACAATAATAGGTAATAGGTACAAGATTAAAGAGGCTTTTTCATTGTCTCCCTCTAATTGATATATGCCAACAATGCCCCTCTATATTTTATGTAGAACGGTGCAAACTTTATGCAAAAGATTAACACAAATTTGCCATCAGGCCTCAGAACAAAGAAAGTAATGTGGCATTTATACCTCCCTTAAAGTGACCATTTTGGGGGGAAATGAAGCTTTAATACTATCATTGAATGGGAGGTTGCCATCAAAATGTTTAATTCAATTTCAAGCTTGTGACTTCTCATACAATTAGGAAAGATGCTACCAAAAACCTTAATGGGTTTTTGCCACCATAAAGTAATACAACTGTCCTACGATGTGTGTTATTATCACCATACCTTGTTCATTCATTTCAAATGGCTGCCCACCTCAGATTCATGATTCTGGGCAACTCATACTATTTAAAAACAAAACTATAACATATATATATATATATATATGTATATATATGTATGTATGTATGTATGTATGTATGTATGTATGTATGTATGTGTGTATATATATATATATATATATATATATATATATATATATATATATACACACACACACACATATATATATATAAATATATATTTATATATATATATAAAGATATACATATATTTATATTAAATATTTATATTTATATATAAATATGATATATATATATATATATCTCCCCTACTTGAGTATCTCTTGCTCGCTGCGAAAGTAACCTTTTCAAAAAAAAAGAGACGAGCCATTCCATTCGACCGTTTTTTGTTGTTTTTTTTTAAAAAGCGGGGCGTGTCCATCTTCCCTCCTCCAATGGGCTCTTCTTGCTAAACCCCTCCTCTGTCATAAAGTGCCTCTGGGAAGGGGGGAAAGGCCAAGTGGATTTGGGAGTTTCTGTGTGTCCGTGTGTCTGGAAACGCGATGGAGTCTTGGCGGGCTGTAGGAGGAGGCGCTCGCCAAGCCAGCAAGAGGCTTGGATCCAGCAGGATCCCATGCAGGTAAGGCGTTTTGGGAGAGCGATCCATGAAGCGCAGTCTTTCCTTTTTGTGTGTGTGTGTGTCGGCTAGGTCGCCTGCAAAGCGTGTGTGTCTGTCCCGTTGCAATGCGCGTTCCAGCCAAGTCGTGCTTTGCACTTTTCTAATGGCCGTCGTCCGGCTTAGCGAACAACCTTTGCGGACCGCCAGAGAGACTGAAGCTTGGGCGCTATGAAGCAACTGGCTGGAGTGTCCCCAAAATGACTCCGCAACGCTCTTGGCTTGCATCGCATCGGGCCCGGCAGCTGAGCAATTCCTTCGCGGCTGTACGCAAACTTTCTTGCTTTTGTTTCTGCTTGCATCATTTCCCGCCGAGCGTCGTGCTCCGGGTGGCGTGCGCGCGCAGCCTGCAGTTCCGAACGGGTTGCTCTTCTACGGCCTCCCGAGTCCGGCTTGCAGAAGAGGCGGCGTGAGAAAAGGGGGGGAGCGAAGTCTTGCTCCTTTTTACGATCCCTGACAAGACATTTTCAAGGGCACGGCCTTTCTTTATTTAAAAAAAAACAACAACAACAACCAAGGTTAAGGGATATGCCTTTTCGTTCTCGGAAGCATCCACACACGAAAATGGAGGGCCTCTTTCTGTGTTTCTGATACCTGAAATCGAAAGCGTATATAGTTCGCGAAAGCCACACTTGGGTTTAACGAAAGTTAGGCGGGAATCGTCCATTTTATTGGGTGCATATGGAGGTGGCTGCTGCGGTAGTAACTTGTTAGTGCTAGTGGCCTTCATAATCTTGAGAGTTTGAGAAAGTCCAATTCGGTGTGCTGGTATTTACTCACCCTACCCCCCACGGAACAGTAGGAACAAAGAGTTGGAATTGCACTCAACTGCCAAACAACGCCCACTGCTCCTCCTTACATTACCCCGGATCACCATTCCTACCGACTGGTAAATTTAGTTTCTAGGGTTCTTAAAATTGGAAAGTACGTGGCTCTTTGCGAAGATTATGAACATTCTTGCAAAACCACCATGACCTTAGTGCTGATTTCAGTTAAAGCCACCTATCTTCAATACATATTAGCATTAACTACAAACAAAAAAGTGTCTTGTCTACTGAATAACTTTCCCCAACGTGGACTTCCTTTAAATTAGCTGAACTTCAGCTCTCATAATTCTTAGCCTAGAGGAAGTGGGGGGGGGGGGGAGGAACCACTACTGTTCATGGCAGGCATTGTTAATAACGCAATTGGTTAATTTACAAACGCAAGGCCTGCAATATGTTGGTATCATTGTGTAAAGTTCACTGTGCCCATCATAGTTGTGTAATGAGCATTTTGATAGCTCTGTAAATAGGATCTTGTCTCCCTTTTTAAAAAAAAAAAAAAATTCTTGCTATCTCATGGTCCTTCTTTGCTTTCCCCCCCCCCCCCCCCCACACACTTTTCCCCCTGTGACAATAAGCAACCAAGTTTGGGAAACCCATTTCAGCCTTACAAATCAAGAAGGAACAGTTTCCCAATGTGGTTTTGTTAAATTTCATTATGTTGGAAGAAATATCCTTCTGGATTCAGTTCCAAGTGGGGAAAAAGACACTGGATTCATGGAAGTTGCTTGGAAAGAAGGCTTAATGGTGGACAGGATCACATGCCATGGAGCTCTTGGGTGGAAAGAGAAAAGATGCTGAGAGTGCCTGGGTTTTATGCCCTCCGTTGGGATTTGAATTTGAGCTTGTATTCTGATTGGTTGTCAGACTCATGGGATCATGTAGGGGCAACTGTGTAGGCTGTCCTGAGTCTCAGGCTTGGTTGAGCCTTGCTAGATCACGATGTAACTGAAAGGGCTTTGGGATTCCTATTTTGGGTCTGCCTGAAGGAGGTAGATCTTTCTTATGTTAAAATAGACTGGCTCAGGCCTTTATGGCCCCTTAACCATTAAGGGGGGGGGGGGCTGAGTTTTTGCCTCTCTTGAGTTTCTACTTCTCTTGTAGGGGAAATATTCTGCCCATTTTCCTAGGAGAGGTGTGGGTTTTAACTTCCAACAATTAAAACACAGAAAAGAGATATAAACACAGAAAAGAGAGTAGTTTAGATGGTTGTGTACTATATTAAAAAGCAGGTCCTGCAAGTTGTTCTTGGTGCTTGTTGTGGCCCCTTTCCCAAATCTGTACCTTGAACCCAAAGAACTCTGTCCATTATTCAGTCAATAAAAAGCCATGGAAAAAGATTTGTAAATAATTTTGAGTGCTATATAAACAAATGGAATACAAATTTAAGAGCTAGTGTTCAACAAAAGCAATTAGGAAGACTTGTCTACAAAAATACACATTTCAGAGATAATCAAATGACTGGTGGAATGAGAATTTCTAATTAAGTTATATATATTTTCTTAACTGCATGGCCACCACCTCTAGATTAAAACAATACTGACAATGGGATTAAGGCCCCAAACTCTACAGATGGAGGTTTCTGCTTCCTAGATCTCTCCTGTAGTCACCTACTTTTCCATTCCTTTTCCTCACTCAAATAATGACAAGAAAGGGTATATTTTCTTCCTATCTTTGTTCCTCTACCATAATGTCAGCGTTTGGAATTATAGAAATGGAAGAAATCTGAATTCTGTCATTTGGTTTATGTGCAGGAAACAAAAACATCTGTAGCAAATTTATTGCCCACACTTTGAAGAAATGGCAGCCAGGTGAACCCCACATCTTATTGTAGACAACTTTACCATGGAACTGTTCCTTTCGTTGGGAAGTTTTTCAAAGTATTCTGTCATCCCCTCCAGATAAACTACAGAAAACACAACCATATGAGCTAATAATTCACTGTAAAGCTAAATTGACAGAACTTTGCAATTCTGAAAGTATAAATCTCCCACCATTTTTTAGTCTGATTTAGACAGACATTGCTAGATTTTTTTTCTGACTGATAAACAGCTGTGGGCATTTCCTCCCTTTTTATTGTTTACTAAGCAGTATGTCTTCCCCTTTCCCTTCAAGGTCATTCCACATAGCAGCAAATGTTCAAACAATCTATCTTCCTGTAATTTAATACCTTTCAGATGACAAAATAATTAGGGATTTTGTTGTGTTTGACACCCTTTAGGTACTTAAAATGTGTGTTGCTCTTTATAGCGAAGCTTCTGGATTGGAAATCAGAAAACCCATCAAATGCATTAAAACATATTGTAGAAAGTTAGCACCCACCCCTTTCCTAGAAAAATGTAATATCCTAGGAAATATTAAAAAGGCAGACTATTTTCCCTAAAAAGAAAAGTAGAAACAGCCCCCACCTTTGCTAATGGATCATTACTCTGGCCTGGGCCAGTCTATTTTACATAACAAAGATCTACTCCAGATAGAGCTGTAATAGGAATTGCCCAAAGCCCTTTCATTACATCATCATCCAGCAAGGCTCAACCAAGCGTGGGACTTGCCCACAGCCCCTGCATGGCCCTATGGGAGTCTGACAACCAATCAGAATACAAGTTCAAATTCAAGTGAAGGTATAAACAGAAGGTATAAAACCCAGGCACTCTCAGCATATCAGCCCTTCTTTTTCTTCACCCAACATCTTGAAGCATGTGATCGTCCTTTTCACTTTGGAGCTATAAGCCTTGTGGTCCTGTCCACCATTAAACCATCTTTCCAAACAGCCTCCATGTTTCTAATGTCTTTTTCCCACTTGGATCTGAACCCAGAAGGATATTTCTTTCAACAATTTATACATAATTAATAAAAACTTAGATTATGCAGTTGGTACTTTTGTTATAAGGCCAAATACTTGTTGGAATATTGTTGCTTTAGCCTGCCATTTCCTTATTTGTGATAAGCTTTTAGTTTACTTAACAGATGAGTATTAAAATATATATTTTTGGTGCAGTAATTTTGGTTCAAACCAGCAAATCCATATTTGTTAAAATATTACCTCTTTCATCACAGATACTAATTTTTTTCAACACACTCTTAAAAATTAGAGGGAGCTGCTTTGCTGTGTTTGTCAAGTCTGTTAAATATAAATAGAGCAATATCCTTTGAATGTTTTTCATCTCTTGGCAGTCAAAAGATCCTGCAAAAGTTTGATGTTGCCAGTTTTGTTGGAACATGAGCTTAAAAATGTCATGTTCCCATATCCTTTTTAAAATTCCAAGTTAACATTAACATTGAAAGATGCTTCATAGGCCTATATTTGGGGTAATGAAATCTGGTTTCATAAGGAATTTTATTTATCGGACAATATTCTCCATGTATTGTTGGTTGCTTCACATTTTTTTTCTGTTTTCATTTTAGAAAATTGTTAGAGATGGTGTTTGTGGTAAGAATTACAGATAACCCAAAATGGAATAAAGGGTTTCTCTCCCCCCTCTGCTCTTCCTAGACTTCTAGTTAATGGAAAGTAGAGGGGAAACAAGACTAAAGTGTGGTCTGCAGCAAATTGGAAATTTTTTGCCTTTCTTCACTTATTGAATAGACCATGTGTGAAAGCTGCACATTCATGCCTGATTTAGATAAAATGTGAGTTGATAGCTATCAGAAGTGTGGTTTCAATGGGTAACAATGGGATAAGGATAATTATCCATATTGATATTATTAAACACCACTTGTATGTATGTAAAATAGAAAAAAGGACAAATGCATGTAAACTTAATACTGGTTGCAATATTTTTACTAAGATACTGGCATTCAGATGGTCCTCTTAAGAATACAATTCTGATTCTTACTTCACATTTTCATATTATTCTGATTCTAGAAACTTCGCCCGTGGAGCATGTAGATGGGGTCAGAACTGCCGATTTTCCCATGATAGGAAATATACCCAGATCTGCAGGTATTTCCAGAATGGATTCTGTGCAAATGGAGACCGTTGCAGGTAAATATTCTTAAAAATATATAATTCCTACGTGTCTCATATCAACTAAAGGAGTATTAGTGCTGCAGAGGATGAAAAAAAATTGTTTTAAACTTAGAACAAACCACCAGGTTCTAGAAATTCTGCCAAATCCTCCTGGGTCAGTCCTAGTTCATCAGGATTGAAATCTGATTCCTTTGGTTCTCCTTGTTTTGATCAAAACAAAACCCAGGGAGAACATGTAGAGCAAGGCTGATATACGTTACCGGTTTTCTCTTTTTCTCATAGCTCCCTGCATTCATATCCTCAGCTTTCCACCACCAATCTTCACAGTATCTTCCCTCCCCTCAGCTACAGATATAGTACTATAGGTGCTATATCTTTCCATCCCTTGCCCTTTCTCCTTGTATTTCTTCTGCATCTTTCTTTCATTTTTGTTTCAGAATATTTTTTCAATTTCAAGCAACAAGAAAACTCAAAAAGGCTTCGCCTGTGTTCCACATCAGCCACAAACTTCTAAAATAGTCTTCTAACACCTGGTGCCTTCTAGATGTTTAGATTACTGCTCCCACTTGACAATGAACTATTCTATAGAAATTTCCCCAATTTAGTCCTCAGTAAATCTCCATGTATGTCAATATAAGATTTGTAAAGCATTAGTACAATTTGCTTAATGCCTTACACATCTTGAAGCATGAAGGACAGAAGAAATAACAAGTGTCTATGAAGATGTTGTAAACGTATCCAGTATCTTTAGATCTGTGATGCAAGTTCTGATGTACCATCGTCTTGGTTTTGCTTTTAGTGAAGTGTTTAAGTTTAGGTTAACTTTCCAGGATTTTACCTTGTTACTGGCTTAAATTTTTCTCTGTTGTCTAATGCTTAACATACTAAGCAATTTTAGAAAATTTGAAGGTGGGGATGGAGTAGAAGAAGGTTTCATATTGCTCCAGATTGCAGATAGTGGATTAAGATTATAATGACTTGAAAGCCAAAATAATAACTTCAGACTTTCCCACTTAGTCAACATATTATGGGTTAGCAATCAGATTTTCTTCTGACTACTTGTAATTGGAGTTGCATGGCCTGATTCGCATATTATGCTAAGTCTTGGTTTATTGAGCAAGCTTAGAATGACCTAGTCTGCAGATACTACTAAGCCATAAGCCATGGCTGGGTGACACATCTTGGTGAGCACAAATTATACTCATCTTATTTTAAAATATGAATGTGGCTTTTGTAGTCCTTTTTCAAAATGCATGTTAAAGATATATGCTAAAGTATTAAAATGAAATGGTACTCAGAATTCTGATTTACCTTGTGAATTAGGCAAACAAACAGTCTCTTTAAAGGGAATTGTAGTTTTACACATAGGATTAGCATATCATTTATCCCTTGTGCTGAATATTTTCATTTCCAGAGGGCACAGGGTTAGATCCCAATTGTCCAATCCATGCATGGAAACAGTATGAATTCACAGAAGGCACAAGGATTCAATAGGAGTAAAAAAAAGAAAGAGTAGACAAGTTTCTTCCTCTTCTGTCATCTTTCTTGTTGCTTTAGCTTTCCTAGTACTCTGAGCAACTTTGAGAAAGCACTGAAGCTGTTTGGGAAAAGGGCAATAGGAAGGCATATTTTCCGACCCATTTTCTAGCAGGAATATTTCTAAGTACCATTTGACAATCGTTTTGCAGAACTATAATAGTTCCTGTCTGGTTGGTTATGAAAATGCATTTTCAATTCCCTAAGAGTATGACAATTTGGAAACTATTTAGCATATGATAACATGGCAGAGGAGAAATAAACATACACAATTCACATAATTATAAACATAATGTATATGGGGCATGGCTGTGTGTGTGTGTGTAATATGGGGAATGACGATGGCCTCATAACTGGATGTCCAATTCAGCTGTTCAGGTAATTGCCTCTTGTATCACTTTTGTGCAGATCTTCTAGGGAACCAGAGAATGCACATCATGGGCAATCTTGCACAATATGTTTAATAGATTGTGTATCAGCATCATAATTGCAGCAAGGGGAATTTGGAAAATATAGTGCAAGGAAAGATATGTTTGATTCGCTCTCAATGAAAAACTACTATCATTCCACCTCACTTGCTATTTGATATTTCATTAGCTACCAGCATATCTCAGAAGCCCCAGCCTTCAGCAGGTGTGGTACAGAGTCTGCTTACCATGGACTGGAAGGAACTGGATTGTCAGGAAACCACCGAGGGTCAGAGCCAGCCATCTTGCCAGAGGCTTCAGTCAGGAGCCGGAGATCTGAGCCTGAGCCAGCAGTCTTGGGCACAGGACAGCTGCAAAGAAACTTTGAAAGAATGAGCATGTCATTTGAAGAGGAAGAGGAAGACAAGGAAAAAGCCCTTATCCCTAAGCGTCCACCAAACTGTGCTCTCAGCAAAGAATTTGTCCCTAGGGAGACCAATGCAGGTAGGCTTCTAGCAGAACTAATATAGTTGTGTGTGTTATATATTTCATTGAAATGTTCACCAAACACATTGAATTCCAATACGAATTTGCAGCTTATCATGTATAGTAGCATAGTATTCCAGAGATGTTGCTTATCTTGGGCTCATCATTTCAGGTTTCCTTTTGATTCTCTGCATTTTGCAGCTCTTTATTTGATTACTAATATATACTTTTCTCTGTCCAAGTATGTTCTCAGATATCATCATCGTTTCCAGCTTGAAGATTTCTAGCTTGGAGATTCTATTGTTTATGTTCCATTTGAGCCATGAAAGCACTTCATAGCCATCTTTTGTTTGAAGAGCTTCAAATAAAACCAGTTATATGGAAACTACTTTTCTAAATCTCTCTTGTGTTGCAAGAGTCCATTTAAGTGACCACATAATTGGGTAACTTTAACAAAAACTTAATATGCATATCTTGCTTAAGTGAAAAGCTCTATATTTTGCATTAAAATAGGTGGAGGCCAAGATCCTATATAAACCACCCATCTGTATGGCCATTTAGTCTTTCCACCACCAACATTGTGCCAAAAGTTCTGTTGCTCTTCTTTCTGGTTTATCCTTCCTGCTACTTCTTGAAGTTGATAAGACTTCTGGGGATGTGATTTTTATGGTTTAGACTCATATTATTATATAGAATGAGTTAATGGGAATAAATTTTCCTAACTCACTATATTCCTTCTGCTTAGTTTCTAGCTCCCAGGAACTGAAAATTGGTGCCACATCCCTGAAGTCAGAAAGTGAATCCGCCAAGGAGATTGGTTCTGCTTCTCTCCCCTCAGAAGAGTCAAAGGTAGGTGGGAGAGCCGAAGATCAGAGAGAATAGATACTATCATCTAAAAATTTTCTTTGAGTATCCTAGGACAACAATTTCATTATATATCAGTTGCACATGGAATATGTAGACTTATTATATTGGGGGGACTAAATGAAGAACTATTGCTCCCATGTATTGAGATCTTAAAGCATACTTCTTTGACAATTCATTCTAGAATGCACTCTGTTGATGGAATAATGTCTCCAGAAATCACTGAACATGGCTGATAGTTGGAATTACTAGCAGTTGTAGAGCAACATCTGCAGGAACCAGTCTTGCTTTAAATACAACCTGTACCTCTCCTTCTGTCTGTATTTGCCTAAAAACAGGTTCTACGAGCTATGAACAAGTTGCATTAGGCACTCTTAAGAAGGGAGAAAAATGGAATGGGTGAGGAATAGATCAAAGTGAGGGAAAAGGAAAGAGTGAGGAAACAGGAAATAGGTGAACAAAAAATTCTTGAGGCAAACAATGGTGATATAAAGAAAAACATGCAGTACAAAATATTTTGGTTTTGATTTTTAAAAAATTATTCCACATTTCTTTGTGTTAAAGTACGTTTATTAAAACAAAATCTAATTATTGTGGACTTTCCTAACCTTTTGGTTGGAATTTATAAAAATTGCAACAATGCAATGAGGGGCAACAGTTTGCAGAAATAAATTGAAGGCTACTGTTTTCTTGACATTGCTACTAAATATCTGCCCATTTCAATATTAACATCTATATAAACTTTGCCTAATCTTGTCCCAGAGGTGTTTTTTCAAGAGGCAACTGGAGTTTCTGGTTTTTATTTGAAGACGTTTTACTTCTCATCCAAAAATCTGCTTCGTCTCTGACTGGATGGTGGGGAATGAACTGTGTAGTAGATTGGAGATGTTGTATCCCTCACCCTGCGTTGAGAGGGCTGTTCAATTTTGACATAGATGGCCTCAACAGAGGGGGAAGGATACAACATCTTATCTCCAGTCTACCTTACCATACAGTCCTTTCAACAGTTCCAAGAAAACTCCACACTCATTTGGACTACTCAGGTGGCCCTGACGGCACAGATAGACCTCCAGGTGGCTTCAACACTCTAAAGGTATGCAAAGGACCAGCTGTCTGCAAGGAATATAATTCCCTACGAGTCAGAGCTGAAGAAGCTTCTTGGATGAGAAGTGAAATGTCTTCAAAGAAAAACCAGAAAGTCTAGTTGCCTCTTGAAAAAGTAACTATGGGACAACTATGACCTAGATGACTGAGAATCTCCAGGCATTCTGCCTAATCTGTTTGAAATAGCAGGCTTTCTTTCAATGGGCCAGGAAGAACTACCAGTTAAAACAAGGATGGGTATGACTGCATGAGTTTTGCCCCAATCATTCTACGACTCATAATTTTCCTTTTATCTAATGCTCCAATATCTAAGGTTCCAATAAATAGATTATATAGAAAAAATGTTCTAAATTGAAACTTGTGAAAAAACAATACAAAAAAAAGGATTGATAGAGTGAACAGCCAAGATCTGTTTTGTCTTATTTTGTTCTTAAATGTCCTGATGATCTTTTTTTAGGCAGCTGGTAGTACAGAAGCTGCAGTGGAACAGAGCAAAGATGTGGTATGTGGTATCTGCATGGACAAAATCTCTCAGAAAATCTTACCTGAGGAACGTCTGTTTGGCATTCTTCCCAACTGTACCCATGCTTATTGTGTGGGCTGCATCCGGAAGTGGCGGAAAAGCCGAGACTTTCACAGTACAGTGATAAAGTAAGCTTTGCATAGTAATTTCAGGTCTTACAAAAATGGAATTTATATGCAGGTTAATATCTATTCTTTTGCCTGGCCAGTACTGTGTATCATCTAAACTTGCATTTTCATTGTCTATCATGCTTAAATGACAAGCTTTTTAATCACCATATGGTGCATTTCTTTTTCGAACTGCACTGAGTGACTTAAAGGAAAAGAGGGATGCACAGGAATTTTGAAATGACATCACCCGGTACACTGGCAAAATAAAACCACAAGAGTCCAGAAACAAGCACTAAAAAGAGAAGTAGAAGCTTCACTCTGCCATGCTTTTCTTAAGTTTTATGGGATGGAGTATCCCATATTCAGGAAGAAGAGCAAGCTCTCCATAAGAATGATGATGTTAGATGTAGACCTTATAATGCCCATGATATGCATTTTCATGTCAGAAGGAAGGAATGGGGGAAAAGTCACTCTGTTGGGGAAAACAATGGGAGCATGCAGTACCCTACCTGGATGCTTTCAGTTTCATTGAGAGCCTTATGGCCAAAGAGGCATAATACAAATAACTGCTCTAAGTCATTTAAAAATATGTATAATATTGGTTCCACAAATTATATTTTGAGTGCATGTAAATGTGTAAGACTGAAATCTAATGACATGACAAATCATCAAACATGAGGACAATATCAAAAAATAAATTCATTGTACCCTCAACAGCAAACGCTCATTAGGGCAAATCCTACAGAACCAACCGTCTTTGCCCCATCACATTAGCCCATTCCACCCAGTCAGATAGGGTGTGGATCCTGTCAATTAAAGAATTCAAAGTGGCAGGACCTGGGAAGAGAATCTTCTCTGCAATTTGTCCTGCCTTTTTAAACACTTTTCCAACCAACCCAGGGGTGAAACAAGTCCCACTCTAGAAAATATGTAGAAAAGACTTGGCTCTGTCATCTTGCTTGGGGCTCACAGAGGAACATGCAGCTGTTGGGCTGGTTAGTCCCCTGAAAGCCTCCCACTGCTAAATTTTAATGTAAATCTTAACTACCATTGCCTCTTATTTTAAATATTTGTATTCAGTTTGTATGTTTTTAAAATTTTGTTGCCCAGAATCTCCCTTGTGAGGGAGTTGGACTTTTCCTAAGTATTATTTTTCATATTTCTGAACCACCCATCTCAAAGATGGGCAGTGTACAATAAAACATTAAACTATAAAGCAGCATATATAAAAGTTCAGGACACGACCGTGATTAACCACTATTAAAATTAGTTAAATGGCAAAGGGAGGTCTACCAGGTTCATGGATATGTGTTCCTCTGGGCTCCTCGTGTGAGGCTGCATAGCCATATTTTAACTCCCAGAATAAATAAATAAATTTGCTGCTGCTTCATTGCTAATGATAATAATGCAAATTGAATTTCTGAAGATACTTGCTCGTTTAAATCTCCAAGGCTTTTAACTTTAATACCTAAGGTTGGGTTACATTGACAGATGAGTTGTCTGCTGCGTTTTTATCATTGTATTCCACTTACAGAGGTTGCCCAGAGTGTAGAGTCACGTCAACTTACTTTATTCCCAATAAATACTGGGTTTCCGATACAGAAGAGAAGGAAAAACTGATTGAGAAGTTCAAGGCTCGGACTAGGTAAGAAGCTATCTCTCTGATAAGTCCCAGGAAGAAAACTATGGCTAAATGCTTCCAAAAATGCTTATAAGTTGCAGATACTTGACACTGTATTTTCTAGGAATCAGGTCTGGCTCAAAGGGGGGAAAAACAAACAACTTTTCTTACACAAGAGTGCTTTACTGTATATAAAACCCAGGACAACATTCAGCTTAAAATCTGATTCAGTTGTTAAGTTGCTAGAATTGTAAAGACCCAGATTCATACTCAGCTCTGGAATCTTGTAAGATAACTTTGGGTCAATCACTATCATTTAAGTCCCCCTACCCCACAGGATTGGTAATTGTATAAAATTGTGGGAGGAAGTGCTATATAGAGAATCCTAAGCTTCTGAAGGAGAAGCAAGATATGACACAACTATTGTGTCATGCCTGCATTTTCAATATAGGTAATCCTTGATGTACAACCAAAATTGAACCCAGAATTTAAGTGAGAAAGTTGCGAAGTGAGAAATTTAAGTGAGTTTTGTCACGTTTATTAAGCAAATCATTGCAGTTGCTAAATTAGTAACATGGTTGTTAAGTGAATCTGGCTTCCCCATCAGTTGCTAAATGAATTGTTGAAAGTCAAGGACTACCTGTATTCCAGCTATCACGTATTTGTAGACTATATAGCTTGAGGGAAGTCCAATTACAAATTTAATTCAATTCCTGATCTCTTTGGCTTTTGACCTGTTTTAATAATTGGGAAGAAATTGTTGATAGCATTGTTTTGTAATTAAGAGTGTAACCGGGTGGTTTAACTGATAATGAGTTGCCGTGTATTGTTTTTGCACCTTGTCTACAAATAAAAAAAACATTAATGGAGGGAGATACCTGCTGCTATTATTCTAATAATTACTTTGTTTCTCTTTCAGCAAAATACGATGCAGATTCTTTGTCCGAAGCAATGGTCACTGTCCCTTTAAATCAGAATGCATCTACCTGCATGAACTTCCTGGTGGCCAGCTTCCTGCTGCAAGGCTGCGACAGAGGCCTAACCGGCGGAATCGGTCACCCTTTGTAAGTGAAAGTATTTTCATATGGTTGAGATAAAAGTGAAACATTTTAGCTATTTGCTGAGCAACAATATGCCTAGTTTGGAGCTGATTCCAGGCAGTTCTGCTACACAGCCTAGCTCAGTGGTACTCTCATTCTCATTCCAGGCTGGGACTTCTGGAAATTTCAAATTTCAAAGACATCAAGTTGGACAAAGATGCATCATGGAAATACATTATTTTGAGTTCCATAATGTTGCATTGAGTCTTGGGCCAGTCTTTGTTACTCCACATAATAAGTTTTGTTTTCCAAAAAGTTGCAGGTGAAATTGGTGCTATTTGTCTTTTAAAACTCTGCCAGTATTTTCAGTCCTAAACTACTTTCTTGCAAATTAGTGGAGTGTTTTTGTGTCAGTGTGTTATTTATTTATTTTTCTGTTATATCTTCCGTATCGCAGGTCTACAATCCATCTCCATCTGAGAGCTCTGAAGAGGATGATGACGATGCGGATATGTGCCTTATTCAGTGGGCTCTTACCTTTGCACTGTTGCACAAAGATACAAACTATGACTTTTCAGACTTTCTCTGGGATTCAAGTGATTCTTCTGATTAGATGATGATGTCCTCTTCGGAGGCCATGTGTGATTGGCTCCAGGAGCAATGTTGATGAATTGTAAAGTAGTACCTTGGAGGATGGGTGCGGGATGAAAGATGTCTTTATTAGTATCATAAGCTTAATGGCTTTTAGTTTTCTGTCGGATGTAGTACAATATTTTGACTGGAACCCATAAGCTGGTAGAACACAATGCAAGGATTCATTCTATATCGGGAAAGGCCTTCTAATCCACCTGGCAAGATATTGCTATCACTACTGTCAGCACATGATATACATCTCACCAATTGCACTGCTGTTGCCCTAATCTATCCTTGCCTTAATTTTTGCATTTTCTGCTTTCCCTCCCATCATTATAGCTGATCACATATTGGATTTCCCAATGTGTCATATATTAAAACCTTACAAGTGTCTTATGGAACGATGCTGGGATCTTCTGATTTTGCATGTATTCTGAAGAAGTCATATGATCACCTGTGGTCATGCTGCTGCTTATTTGTTTCCTCAGGAAAACTGGTTTGCTGAGCAATGCTATTTACAGTAGGCAGTATCTGCAACTCACTATTGTATAGCAGTGCTGCTGGATGTCTATACAGTAGGCCTAATTTTGGGGGGAGGGCATGGGAGGAAGAATAAATCTTGAAATTTTAGTATTGGTGCAGTGATCAATTAATAGTGGAGGCTTATAATTGTAGCTTAAACCCTTATAAAAGGGGTTAGTAAGCCCTACGTATTTTTTAATTCCAGAACTATCTGTAGATCATGAAATAAAAAAGATAAACATGCAAACATTATTTGTTCTAGTGATTTTTTAATACCAATCTAATGTAGTCTACATCAAACACCTGTTTTCAAGAAATACAAAACATTCTGTCTTTTAATGCCTCCTCCCCCTTTTGCTGTCTTATCTTTTTTCTCTTTTAATACTGAAGTATTATGTGACAAAAGTAATATTTCATAGTTCTGCAGAGCAATGAAAATGATTTGGAGGAAATGTACCACTCTTCATTAAAGAAGTTTGATTTTTGGTCTGGCTCCCATCAGAACATGAAAGAAGAAGAAGTTGTTTTAAGGAGATGATTTATCAGAGATAAGTAAAATAACTCTTAAAGCACAACAGCAGCAGTTTTTTTCAAATTTGTAATGTAAAGCAGAAAGGTTCATGTGCTTGCTCTAGGTCTGAAACAGTTCTTCCAAATCATTTTTGAAGCAAAGACAGCACAATTGGAGATGCATGCATGCATGCAAAAAAAAAAAGTTGAGTATAAAGATGCATTAGTCAAGTAATATTTCTGAAGGTTTCTGATTAAGGAGAATTCTTCCAAGCTATATAGAAAAATGTTCACTAATGAAATACTATAACTCATCTTTCCGCTTTGACTTTTGGGCAGCTTCAAAGAACATTCAGTAATTTAATTTCTTAAATTGGGTTTTAATTTCTTCCACTTGATATAAATAGATAGTGCTTTTCATTATCTTTCCTTGGACCAATGCAGTATGGCTTTATATTCTAAAATGGAATTTCCAGTCATCATTCCAAATTTTCAGTATCTACACTTTCCAGTAATGTTTAAGTTTACTCACTACTGGCCTAGAGTACTTGATAGATTGCCATTAAATGATGTTTTTAAATGGAAGTTTTCAAATGTGGCAGTTTTTAAGATGTGTCGTGCTCCCAGAGTTTGCTAGTCAACGCATGTTGAAGTTGCCATGTTTGAAAAATGTTTTTATAAGAACAAATTTGAGGGGATTGTTGGGTGTGTGTAACTGCTTGTCCATGATTGGTTTTCAACTTGAATATAAATAATTTTATGCCACATTATTTTGAAGATTTCTGTTTTAAAAGTTCCTTCTCAGTGTTCAAAAGTACCCTTTCTCTATTTACCCCAAAGCAGTGTTTCTCATCTTGGTATGGACTTCAACTTCCAGAATTCCCTGTCCAGGAATTCCTTTTTAAAAATCTGGTTTCCTGATTTTCGATGATTTTCTCTTAAGGAACACTTTAATGGTACATGGAAGTTGCTTGTTCTTAAAGCAGAGATTGCTAATCATGGCCACTTGGTTGGCTCAAGGAATTCTGGGAGTTGGAAGTCCACAAGAGGTTAAAAGAGCCATAGTTATCCACCCGTCCTAAAGGAAGATATCCATTTCAGAGCTTAGTTTCATGCCGAAGCTTGGTGCATCTCTGTCTCTTAGGAGACTTCTCAGATGCTTATTAATGAAGAAGCTCAGATGTCCTTCCTAGTCTATCGCCATGCCTCACTTTTAAATGTAAAACTTCTCAGGTAATATTCAAATATGTGTTGCAAAAAGTAAGAGCGACTGCTCTTGTATTTATCACTGAAGGTCAATTTCTGTCACTGAATGATAACTTTTCACTTCCATGCTGAGCAAAACTGGTTGGAATCGGAACATCAAGGGCTAAAAGCAAGAGCATCATGAAACCCCTTAAATGCATAGCCTAATGCAACTCAGCATATTAATATATAGTTTATTTTCATATAAGCATAGGCTATAACAGAGGTCTCCAAACTGGGCAAATTTCAGACTTGTGGACTCAGCTGGAGAATTCTGCGACTTGAAGTCCACAAGTTTGAAAGTTGCCAAGTTTGGAGGCCTCTGAGCTGGACAGTATAATTTTGGACAGTATAATTTTGGCAAATTATAAAAACTACACGCTTACATTACGCGCCTTCAGAACAGTTCCCTTCCTCACGATTGATCTGGTGTGTACGCTAGGGGAAACAGATTCACTCTTCAAAAAAGAAATGAAATAAACTACGTTAACGAGATATAATTCAGTGGAAGGAAGCGTTGCTTTCTGCAACGGTAATACGCTTTTATTTGGTTTTCTCTGCGAGAAGCAAGAAAGGTGGGTCTCGGAAGTCTCTGTTTGGGCAGGGAGCGGTGTACTCTGCACTTTTTTTATATCTCTGCGGACCTCGCTGCCCCGCCTTCCCCCAATCACATTGGAGAGTCTCCCTTGCGGAACTGGAGCGCGGGAAGGAAGGATTGAAGAGGCTTGCGAGGCTGGGAGAAAGGTAACGGTGATGGCGGAGGGGAGGGAGGTGGGTCACTCAATAGACGCTGCTGCTGCTGCTGCTGCTGCTGCTGCTCACTAGGGATCGTCGTACAGTCGGCCAGGTGTTTAGGCTGCATTTGGCATTTTTATTCACCTATTGCAGAGATCTCCAAACATGGCAACTTTCAGACTTGAGGACTTCAACTCCCAGAATTCTCCAGCCAGCATAAGCTTCCCAGCATAGGTGGCTGGAGAATTCTGGGAGTTGAAGTCCAACAAGTCTGAAAGTGGCCATGTTTGGAGACCTCTGGCCTATTGAGTCCTTCCCAAGGACCTGGTTGAGGCAGATGTTTAAACAATGCTAAGGGTATCAATGCAATATGTAAGGTGCAATTGATTGATGGTGATTTTGACAATGACAATAGAGTTTAAGCAGATATTTTGGGATTACTCTCAAAGCACCTATCACTATTGATACACTATTTTTGCTTTCTTTTGGTCACAGTTGCTCAGACTTGTATTTGCAGGTCTTGTTTGGTCACAGTTGCTCGACTTTTGGTCACAGTTGCTCGACTTGTATTTTTCTCCAGGGCTTTCTCTTTTGCTGTCTCCAGGCACTGCCAAGTCCACTATCTAGGATTTTTTTTTTTTGCCTTTCTTATCAACAGTTGTTGTGTTTGGGATGTTACTGGTGGTTCTTTCTGTTGTTGTTGTTGTTGTTGTTGTTGTTATTATTATTATTCTGAATTTGACATTTTTATCCACCAATGTAGCCCTTTCCAAGGATCTGGGATAAACTGACATTGTTGTTTGATGGTGTTAAAGGTATCACTGCAAGATATAAGCTGTTCCAAACAAAGCTGCCTTTTGCAATTGACTCATAGTGATTTTGTCATGCTGATATTTTGGGACTGCATCCAAGCTGCCTGTTACTATTGAATACTACTGTTGCTTTCTTTTGCCACAGTCGTTCTATTTCTACTTGCAGGACTTTGTATTTTGTTATCTTTTCCAATTCTTGGTCTTCTGTTCTGTCTCCAGGTACTGCCATGTCCACAATCCAGACTTTTTTTGGTCTTTCTTGTCAACACTTGCTCAGTCTGGGTGTTCTGTGGCAGGTGCCTGTCTGTTTGAATTCTAAAATCCCAGAGCACTTTAGCTTCTTCATTTGTCATGTGATGTTTGTAGTCAGTCTGTGCAATCTTCTTGCATTAGCTAACCAGGTGATTCACTGTTTCTTCAGCTTCTTTGCAGGGGCAGCACTTGGTATCTGTTGTTGTCTTCTCAATTCTGGTTTTGTAAGCATTTGTTCTTAAGGCTTATTATCGTTATTGCTGGCAGAGGAATTCTGGTAGTGAAAGTCCCACATCTTAAAATGGCTAAGGTTGAGGAACTCTGGTATAAACTGTTCTGGTACATTTGAGATAAACACATTATTTATTTTTCTAGGCTTATTTCATGCCGATCATGTCAAAATTGGAATGGCTTATGGACCTCAGAACAGTAATAAAACTGAAAGGCAAATGCAAATTACGAACATTCAGAAAAGACTAAGGCAACTTCCAGAGGTCTGTTGAAACAGCTTGGTCTTTATGGCTTTACAAAAGAGAAGCAGAGTCGAGGGCAGTCTGGTATGGGACTATTGCTCCAGAGAATTGCGAATGGCTCAGAATGTCCAGCCCTGGTTTTGTTGCTGATGATGTTCTGTTCTGTAAGGGTTGGCATCAGAGGGAGACTTCTCTTCCAGATTCCATAATATGGGCAGAAAAACAGACAAAAGGTATCCTTCAGATTTAATATTTGGGGCAGAATTAACATGCTTTATATGAGTGTAGTTCCCTGGATACTTTATATCTTGCGTGGAATTCCTATATTCATATTTAGAAAATATTTCTGTAAAACTTGCTACATTATTTCATACATATCGGGTTGTAAAAATATCTTTGAAAGTGCAATTGTTAACAATGGTGATTTTGGTTTTCCAAACATTGAATTGTACCATTATGCATTCGACTAGTACTAAATTCTAGGGATCTTAGTGCAAATTCGTCTATCTGGGCCCGTGTGGAATGTTCACATGTAGCCCTGTTTTGGTTCAAAATATGAGAAATATATTGTATCTCATGTTATGATATCAGTTTGAAAACTGGGTACCAGGTTGTCCTCGACTTAACAATAGTTCATTTAGTGATCATTTGAAGTTACAACAGCACTGACAAAAATGACTTGACTTTTTTTCACACTTATGACTTGTTGTAGCATCCCCATGATCACATGATCAAATTCAGATGCTTGGCAACCAACTCATATTTACCATATTTATGAACCAGTCATGTTTGGGACCTTCTGACAAGCAGAATTCAGTGGAGAAGTCAAATATATTTACCAACTGTTTAACAACTGCAATGATTGTATTTTTATAATTATATATATATATATATATACTATGTGTGTGTATGAATTTGATCAACAGATCTATCAACATGGCTAGCCCTATGGCTTCTTTGCTTCAGAGATTTGATAATTCTTCTCGACTTCTTATCTGCACACTGATGTCTGGACAATGGGGGGCCATGGCTGCCTTTCGAGCTCTTCAGCGGTCACTCTCTGTGGAAAAAGGAAGACATTTCAATTGGCAGATTTTCACTGAGAAACTATGCTCTCAAGAACCAGTGCTTGAAGAGCCGAACAAGACTCTTACCATGTGAGTTAGGTTTATTTCCCATTAGAAAGGTTAGATAAGGGGCCTATTTAGGGATTCTGAAATGTAATTTTCCCCTCGAGAATTAATGAAGATGAAGATTAATATGGTAGTTCTATACCCCTTCCCTTTCTTCCTCCCTTTCTAAAGAAAAGTTCTTTTATAATGTGGAATACTAGAAAAATCAGGATCCCACATTACAGATCCTAGATACATTTCAGTTTCGGATCTGTGCTATGTCAAAATCACATGTGGGCTTGATATGTAAGATTCTCAGTTCTTTATGCTTCTGTAAGACATTTAACTAGTCAGCAATAGTGAACTTGTGGCACTTCAAATACTGTTGAAATTATAATTTCCAGCAGCCCCAGACAATATAGCCAGTGATGAAGGATGTAATTTAATAGCAAGAGAAGGTCTGAAACACAGTAGTTCCCCAACCCCAGTCCATGGACCGGTACCGGTCCACAGCATGCCAGAAACTGGGCCACACAAACAGATGAAACCCAATCGGTGGGATAAGTATGTTAATGCAGAACCTCTTTGATTCCTTTTTCTGAGTAAATGTTATTCCATGTTTGCTTGGTGATAAAAAAGGTGAACCTTGATATTTTATGATCTGCAATTTTTGCATTCCTAGATTCAGAGAGAATTACATTATAGTTGGTGTGCTGGTTAAATTTTGGGTTGGAATCTGGTATATCTTCCCTCCCTCTTGAAACTTATGAAGCATCGTACTAGCTCAGTCATAATCAGTGATCCTCAATTTGCACCTCACAGGATAGTTGTTATAAGAATGAAATGACTGGATACCTTGTTTGCATTGCCTTGAGCTTCTTAAGCAAATAAGGGCTTTTGGGGTAATAATATAAAAATATTACCTGTGGTGTGCTGAACAGCAAATTGCACTATCTGTATTCCATAATGAACATTTTAGTCTTACAATAATTGAAGAAATGCATTTTTGCTTTCTATCTTCTATATAATTATTTCAGGAAACCAGTATTGATGCTGCTTCCAGTGTTGTGCCAAAGAAATCTCTTTTCCTTGTTGCTTATCGTACAATCTACAGTGCCAAAGGACTGCCTCAGCTGTCTGCTCCAGGCCTCTAGAAAAGATCCCAATCCAGATTTATGGGTACAGAGATTAAGGGATTTACTACAAGCAGGGATGGAAGAGAGGAGCTTTTTGACCCCTGTCTTGCTATCCAGCACATGCCAACAGCAACTGAAACATTTATGCCAGAAGATTATGACCCATACTAGCAGCAATGCTAATTTAGAAAGAAAATTAAACTGGTTGGTTAAACTGGAAAATCCTTGCTTGGTGCCAGCTGGTAACACTTTTCAGTCTGGATCTCAGATAAGGAAAAAAAGAAAAGCATCTGAAGAATCTCTGAGTCTTGAAGAGGAGAATCGGAGGAAGAGGTCCCAACTGGAAATTAATTTGGAAACAGAAGTTTCTCAACCACAGCCTGAACTGCAGGATGTTGGAACAGAAAGCACTAAGAATGAACTTGCACTGAACACTTTTGGAAAGGAAGCTATTCACTGCCTAAGCAGCATCAGTCAATTTTCTTTCAAAGAAGATGAAGTCGAAAAGAGAATTGTTGGCCAGAGTTCCAAGCATGACACTGCAACAGAGATTCCTGGTCATATGAAAGTATGTAAACTCTTCTAAATTTTTATACTCTTTTGCTTTGTTGATGAATTAAGAGTACAAACATATTTCCAGTGAGGCTTTACATCCATCTTTTCTCTCAATGACAACTAGAACAAGCCATATGTTTGTTAGGAAGTGATAGGAGGCAAAATAACCTTTTTGTTTTAGTTTATGAAAATAGACAGCAAGATTGACACATTTTTATGCAGATGAACAGTTTGAACCAGGAGTTTCTGTCTCTTTTTCAACTGCAGCTTCTTATTATCGAACTCCAGCAGAATATATTAAATCAACATTTTTTTAAAAACTTAAATTTGCATTAATAAATCGCTTAAGATAGCACACTCTGAAGCTTTAACCTGGTATCAAGAGTGATTCATTTTTCTTCTGTATTTTAGAACCATATATCAAAACTTAAAGAATTGCTAGAGATGCAGTTTGATGTAAGTATTTTTTACTGAATTTGCTTTTGGGACAGATGGTCTGTATTCTTTGCAATCTCTAGGTTTTTTTTTTTTTTTTAATTTCAGTGTCCCAATGGAACTGCCCCTCCTGAGCTACAGATTCTAAATGAATGTACTCCAGATCAGGTTGGTAGAGTGAAAAATTATACTTTATTTGAAGATTCATAAATGGGCATTTACATAAGAGCATTTGTTCAGGCTACAGGTCTTTACTGAAACCAAACAACTAATCTTGAATCCTGTTTGTATCCAATCCAAATACAAGTGATATTGTGGCAATGAATTATTTGGGCAATACTGTGTCTCCTTTCCTTTAGCTAGAAGATTTATGTTCACTGCTCAAACTCTCAGAATGCCCAGAGACTGAGCTTCTGCAGTTCTGCTGCTGGACAGTAGCACTTTCACCTGAACTTGGCTACAAGAAGGCAGCAATACTTGCTGAAAAACTTTTCTTACCTCGGGTATGTATTGAGAATCTGAAACAGGTAAAGAAGAAAAGCCTTTGGTTAAAACATCAGTCATTTATGAATGTTACATTCATCTCTGGCATTTTCATGGAAAAATATCCCAAACTCCTATACTGAGAAAGCTTAAAGAATTCCTTGAATGCTCATTGTTTTGACTTTCTGCATAAACAGTGATTATATATTTTATGTTATTTTTCATATATTTAGATCTCATCCTAAATCGGGTCTGCAAACTTGACAGCTTTAAGACTTGTGGACTTCAACTCCCAGAATTCCTCCTCCAGTCATGTTAGCTCAGGAATTCTGGGAGTTGAAGCCCACAAGTCTTAAATAGCCAAATTTGAAGACCCTTGTCCTAAATCATACTGATAAAACTTATTTGAAAAAGTCTGAATAACAGCCAAAATAGACATTACATGGGATAAGTAATAGTGTTCCCATTGATACCATGTTTCTCACAAAATAAGGCCGGGCCTTATTTTTTTTTTAACCCCAGAAAAAACAGCTAGGCTGTCTTTTTGGGGGTGACTTAATTTCCCCCCCTTTGCATCCTCAGGTGGGCGGCAACGGCTTGGATGTTGACCTCAGAGTTGGTGGGGCACTTCGTATCGGGAGACCTTCTGCCACTGTTGATTTCCCTTCTCTCTGTGTTGCTGCATTTAGAGCAACATTGCGGCGTTTGGCGCAGCCACACGCAGCCAGCCAGGGTTCCTCCCTGCAACTTCACTGGAGCCCAGTGAAGATGCTCGGCTTCAGGCGCTCCTGTCGCCGCCTTCCCTCCACCTTCGAAGGCAAAGCCAATTCTTTTAAAAATGATGCCCTACTATCGGTACGACAAAGCCTCCCCTGCCCGAGAGGGCAGCCCAACCCCACGTGGGGAGGCAAATCTCCCGGGGCCGTAGCGCAGGATCAGACCACCGTGGGAGAAGCGTCCAGCCACCTGGTGCCGGGCAGAGAGCGAAGAGCTTTGCCTGGGGCGCCCAGCACAGCTGACAGGTGGGCCCTCCTGCCCGGCGACAGAGCTCTCGCCAAGGCAGCGAGTGCCTCCCCACCGGGCTCTCTGCTCATCCTGCCAGGGCCATGCCAGAGCTGTGCGGGCTGGGCAAAGCCGGGAAAGCAAGCCGTGGGTGCACGCCCACCTGCCAAGCAAAAGAGCTGGGCCAACCCGAGCTTGGCTTCCTTTCCAAGTCCCTCCAGCCTGAACCTGAAGGGACCACCGGGAGAGGCCACCCAAGACAGTGATAGCACCTACCCATCTGTGGACAGGTAGGCAAGGTGACAGCCTGTGCCATGCCCTCCTCCGAGCTGAGCCCCGCCGAGAGAGCGCCGATGCCCGTGCCGCTGCAGCGTTTGGAGCGGCCGGCATATTTGGAGATGCATGGGGACGGAGATGGGCTGGGCGAGGGGTGGAAAGGACGGGCGGCTTCGGGCTCTCTCCGCTATTCCTGCCGGCCAGGGAAGCAGCGCTGCTGTCGCCTCGCCTTCCTGTCCGCGGACAGGTGGGCACTATCATTGCCTCGGGCAGCCTCTCCTGGTGGCCCCTTCGGGTTTGGGATGGAGGGACTTGGGAAGGAAGCCAAGCTCGGGTAGGCCCGGCTCTTTCGCTTGGCAGGCAGGTACGTACCCACGGCTCGCTTTCCCGGCTCTGCCCAGCCCGCACAGCTCTGGCGTGGCTCTGGCAGGATGAGTGGAGGGCCTGGCGGGGAGGTGCTTGCTGCCTTGGCGAGAGCTCCACCACCAGGCAGGAGGGCCCTCCTGTCAGCTGTGCTGGGTGCCCCAGGTGAAGCTGTTTGCGCTTTGCCCGGCACCAGGCAGGGATGTCGGCTAGGCGCTTCTCCCAGGGTGGGCTGATCCTGTGCTGCGGCCCTGGGAGATTTGCCTCCCCATGTGGGGTTGGGCTAGCCTCTCAGGCGGGGAGGGGTTGTCGTACCGGTAGTAGGGCGTCGTTTTTAAAAGAATTGGCTTTGCCTGTGAAGGGAAGGCGGCGACAGGAGCGCCTGAAGCCGAGTGTCTCCACTGGGCTCTGGTTGCAGGGAGGAGCCTGGCCGGCTGTGCATGGTTGTGCCAAACGCCAGCAGCACGGGGAGAAGGGAAAGTAATGGTGGCGGAAGGTCTCCCAATACGAAGTGCCCCACCAACACCTAAGTCAACACAGGCAGCGCCATATCCGGGAATGCAATAAAAGTACTTCCTAACAGCAAGGTCCCCCCCACCATTCCCCCCCCATTTCGCATGTTTAATATAGGCCTTAATTTGGGGGGAGGGGCTTAATTTGATTTTATGCCTACAAAACATGCTGGGACTTCCTATTGGGGGAGGCTCGTTGGAGTAACACGGCATATATCAGGCAAGTATTATGTCCATCTGCTGATAATGTCTAGCCTAGTAATACAGCCTTTAGAAATCATATACTTCTTATTATAAGTATATATTGCATATTTATTTAAATTGTAAATATTCTTGGTTTTGGAGACATAAATTAATATATCTTTGGATAGATTAATAAGTAGGAAATGGGAAAAAGAGAGAGATCAGGTAAAGAATGCTGGAACATGCAAAGAATTTAGACCAAAGTACAGAACTTGTAGAAATCAATTGGGAGAAGGAAAAGTCAGGAAAAAGAGAAACAAAATGAGGACAATTTGTCTGGTAGATGAAGATATTCTCCCTGTATGTTGCCATAGAGTGCTTCCCCCCTCCCCCCCTCTGCATATTATATATTGGAGGACTATTGCTTAATATGTAAATATTTATTTAATTTATATTGCCTTCTATTTGCCCATGGCAACTCGAGGCATCTTACACAACGTAAAACCATATTTAAAACAAAACAATAAAAATAATAAAAACTAACAAAAAGAATCAAATAAATTAGTAAATTACAATGGAACAAAATTTAAGAAAAACAACAAAACAAATCAAAAAATCAAACACCAACTCCCACCCCACTCTCCGACAACAGCAAATCACACTAGCCACCTGATGGGCTCCATCCCTCTCTGGGTTCCCCAGCCCCGCTGGCAAAACCAGGTCTTCAGTGCTTTTTGGAAGAGTATTAGTGAGGGGGCCATTCTTATCTCTGGGGAAATGATGTTCCAGAGAGATGGAGCCACCATGGAGAAAGCCTTTCTTCTGGGTCCCACCAGGTGTATCTCCCTCAGGGGTGGGACCCGCAACATTCCCTGCCTCCTCACTCTAATGGATCAGGTGGATGTGACTGGCAAGAGATGTTTCCTTAGATAACCCAGCCCCAAACCATGAAGGGCTTTAAATGCTTTAAATATACAAGTTTTCCAGTTTGCCCACAAGTGATAAACACTAAACTATAATTTGAAATATATATATATATACATAAATTAATTAGCATTTTATATTTACAAGTTGCCGCCTTTGTCCTGAAAAGCAACAATCTTATGACATCTCCATGGATGGCAACGCTCATGTGCATGCCAATATCCTCTTCTCATTTTCCTACTTCAGGGGAATGCCTCTTTAGGGATTACTTCCGGTGAGGTCATTCACATATTGACTTCCACCCTCAAGCAAAACAATCTATGGAGGTTTTTTTCTTCCTTTCAGCATTTCTAATTTCTTGGTTGATACTTTGTGCTAAGGCATGGTTTATGAATAAGCCATTGTGGCTTAGTTAGCATAATCATAATCATATAGCACGAAACCACAAACAAAAGTCAGCGGTCTCCATCCTTGGCAACTTTAAGACTTGTGGACTTCAAGTCCCAGAATTCTGGGAGTTGAAATCCACAAGTCTTAAAGTTGCCAAGGATGGAGACCGCTGAAATAGGTGGATTCATCAACATTAATTAAATAGTAGCTTAGTGCAGTATGTTAACCTAGCCAATGTTTATTATCCAGGCAGTATTTATTTTGTCTCTGTCTTCTTGATCTTGTAGGTTCTTTCACTAATTGAGACAGCATCCTGGCCTTTCACAACTGCCCTGATGATGTTCTGCTCGAAATATCCTCGCCCAATCTGTTGCACTTTAATTTCTTCTATTGTTCAAGTTCCAGGGCAAGGTGAATGTATAACTTTCTTTCAATAAGATCTTCTCATTTTTTTTTTCTGAGACTTTAATTTATTGTGAGAAGTGAAGTGTCTTTTCCAATAATAAATTCAGTGCTTGCATGCTGAAAAACTGGAATTGGAATAAAGTTTCACTTTGAAACTTTATTTCAAAAGTTTTGCAATATTCAGAAATATAAAATGTGAGATTATAAAGAGGGGGATACTGGCCCAGTGAGGATGGATCTTGGCCACCTATACTGCATGGGGTATAAGCCAGGGGTGTCCAGTGTTGGCAACTTTAAGACTTGTGGACTTCAACTTCCAGAATTCCCCAGCCAGCCTGGCTGGCTAGATTAATTTGGGATTTGAAGGCCAGAAGTCTTAAGGTTGCCAACATGGGACACTCCTGGTGTAAGCTGTTTAAAAAATGGAAAGCAAATGTGTAATAAGCAGGGAAATGGAAATGTCTTTCTTTAGACTATCTAAATTGAAATTTTCCTGAAGGACTCCAAGGCTGCCAGAAAGTCCGTGTCAGGTACATTTCTGGTAGGATATTTTTAGAATCTGTAATCTGACTTTATGCTTTTGCTACAAAGTGTGTAGGAAAGAGAAAACAAATGGCAACAATAGAAATGGCGACTATAGAAACTTCATAAGAAAGCCAATAGGATGAATAGAAACAAAGGTAAATTCATAATAAGCAAAATTGTGTGAAAAATTTAAAAAAAATCAAGTGCAAACTTCAAAACAGAAATGATGAAAGACAAGTAAATAAAATGGGCTAATTAACAAATGAAATTATTACAAAGCAATTTAAATATTTTAGGCTCTAACTATTCCTATTTTTACCTCTAGTTCCGAAGCTTGTACCTTTCTCAAAACAAAACTATTATTGAATTCTTCACCTGCAGTTCTTATTTTGTCTTTTCCAAGGACTAGGTTTTCTCACCGATAATACCCTAGCAGCAAAAACAAATTCTATTTATTTGCACAGAACTTATCATTTTGTCTTCTATTGTGGCTTCTCCATTGTGACTCCTTGATTATGTACTTTAATGAAGGGACTTTTCAAGCACAAATCGACCAGTTGGGATAGAGATACATTACAATATTTTTTGAATAAATTAAATCTTTTTAAAAAAATCATTTGTCCACAAGTTTCACTTCAATCAATTTTTAGTCTTTGAAAATTTTGCAATTTTTTAAAGCACTGGGCAAATTAAAACGGTAAAATATTTACTGTGCTGTACTCCCTTTCATATCTTTTATAATACTTTTAGGCAATTTCCAAATCAGATACTTATATCATCTTGTAAAGTCATCCATTCATTATTGTGCCATCCAAGGATATTGTTACATCAATAATAGCTGGATTAATAATTGGCAAATGCCAATGGCAACTTGCCTGACCTTGGAAACTAAGTGTGATTGATCTTGGCTAGAACATAAATGGGAAATCAACTGAGAATTTTGGGGTTAGAGGTAAATTTGGAAAGTTGAAATAAATCCCAGATGGATGCAGTAGGAAACCATTTCCTGAATGTTGGTCTTTAAGTATCAAGCTTGACTCCAACGCCTCTTTGCATTTTTGTGATTCTTGAATGATATAAAGTAGGTTTCTGAAATCTTGGTTTTTGCAGGCCTTGAACAATTGAGATTGGTATGCAAGCTAATTGAGGAGTGTTTGGAACCAGAATGTATGAGGCTGGTGTTCAGGTAAATGGAAACACAAATGTAATACAGATAGTCCTCGGCTTATGACTACAATTAGGACTAGAATTGCAGCTGTGACCAGACCTGATTTTATGAAAACTTTTATGGCAATCATTAAGTAAATCATGCAATTGTTGTCTGAATCACTCAGTTATAATTATGAACCCATTATCCCGAATGTGCAGGTTTTGCCAGAAACCAGCAAAAATGATGTAAGTTATGGTCATGTGGCTGTGGAGTGATGCAGTCAGTCGAAAATGTCAGCCAGTTGCCAACATGTTTACAATGGTCAGAAGTGCTTTACAGACTGTAAAGCTTCTGCTCTGAGACTGTCATAACTCCGAATGGTCATTAAATGATTGGTCATAAGTTGAGGACAAACTGCATTGAGACTGTAATCAAAGACACTCTGACTATTGTCTGATGTACCGGAATATTCAGTTGCCCACTATCTGACATATGCAAATGCATTGAAAAAATAGTTAGGTTTTTTATATGAATACAAATTGTGGACATATCTGTAAACCATCCTCATTCTTCTCAATCTCTTGTCAGTTTTCAATACCATTGACCATGCTCTCCAGGAGTTGGCAATTGGAAACACAGTTTAGTGCTGGTTCTCCTCCTTCCTCAGAGGCCAGTCCCAATTAGTGCTGATAAGGAATGAGATGTCCATCCTGGAGCATCCTTGGTGATCTCACTCATTTTAGCATCTACATCAAGGGTGTCCAAACTTCGCAACTTGGCAACTTTAAGACTTGTGGGTTTCAACCCCTAGAATTCTGGGAGTTGAAGGCCACAAGTCTTAAAGTTGCCACCCCTGATCTACATGAAACTGGGTGAGATCATACCTTCCCCATGGAATGAGATAATATCTCTTGGGGGAACTAAATTATGCTGTGGATGTTTTTTCCTGATTCCTAGAGGCTATCGGGGTCTGGACAACAGGCCAGGGATGGGATTCAACCAGTGTTACTACCGGTTTGGTATTTATGTTTTGAGCGTGCTTGCATGCTTCGTGCGCCAGACACGTGTGTAAGTTGTGCCTCCCGGACAGCTGATAAGCACTGCGTAAGGGTGAGCAGCGTTTGAAAAAAGCCTTTTTTACTGCTTTTTCAGCCTCAACTGTGCCACAAAGCAGCTGAGGTTGAAAAAGCAGGAAATAAAGGTCAGGTAAGAGCCCAGTTGTGTGGGTGAGCCAAACAGCAGCAGACACAGAACTGGTTCTGTGTCTGCTGCTCTTCAGAGCTATCGGTTCTACAGAGCTGGGCAGAACCAGTAGCATCCCACCCCTGCAACAGGCTTCCATTGAACCCTGATAAGACACAGTGGTTGTGTGGGGGAGTTGCTCTGTCTGAATATAGAATCTGGGGCTCCTCCTGGACAAACTTGCTCCATGGCAGTTGTGCTAGGAGGGCCTTTGTTCAACTTTGTGTTATGTGCCCCCTTCCTGTACAAATATTCCATGGATGAAACTTCCCTTTTGTAGTTAAAGAAAAATTTGTATTTTGAATTGTTTTAAAAAAATTTAACAATATAATTCTAGCGCATCTTCTGTAGCCAGTTTCATAGGTGAACTTGAATCGGTGTGGGTTAAATATGATTATTGCAGCTTAGTTTCCTGATTTGTGCAAATAGAGGAGCACCTTCATAATGCTGAAGGGTATTATACCATCTTCTACCAATCTAGCTAATATTGGTAAGAACCATTTTAAATAATTAACATAGTCATAAATCTTGGTGATTGGCAGAACATCCATCTTTAATTATGTCTTTCATTGTTTTGATTCCCCCATCTCTTTGCAGTCATGTTATAAAAGTGCCATGGACAGAAGACCTTCTCACAGTTGTGCATTCTTTGCTAGAAAGACAGGTGATTGTGCGCATTTCAATCTTCTTAAATTTAAGTAATTGAATAAATTGTATCCATGGAGTAGCTTAAGATTAGATCTCTCAAATCTAGTATGCTGCAGTTCTCTAACAAATTCCAAATACAACAAGTCCAACATGTAAATATATACAGTAATGCAAAGCAGTCACTTGATAGTGGGATGGGTAGCATATAGAATTTAATAATAGCATTTAGGCTTAAGGCCCACTCCCACTGCTCTTACGGATGCAAAGAGGATGTGAAAATGTTTAAAAAGCTTGCCATTTGTTGGAAAATGCTATGTATCCATTGTGTACTCACTGCATACGTGTTTCATACGCTCTATCCGTCGAGCATCCATCCACTGCGATTTCATCTGCGCAAGAAGTTTTGAGCTGCACAAAACTTTGTGAACGGATGAACTTTCTGCAGCGTACGATGTACATCCGCAACATATACGGGCAACAAACATTCTATGTCCATTATCATCCGTTAAACGTCCGCTGTATCCTCTCTGCATCCTCTGGCCATCCCTTTAACTCACATCCGCTGCAGCTGAAAACGGGAAGAGGGAGGAAACAAAAGGTACACGGAACGTCTACACAGCATTAGGAGCACGGAAATAGAAAGGATGTAAGCGTATGCATCTCGTATATAAAGTATTAAAAACGGACAAAACATTTGTATCTGGGATGTATCTCGTATATTTAGGATGTCTGCAGTATGTCTAGAGTATGTAGAAGGACACCTAGTGGACAACTAATATTTTCTATAAAAAGGGGGAGAAAATCATTTGGATCGCTGGGATAGTGGACCATACAGTCCCACTATGGTTGGACTGGAGGTTTATCTATCCCACAACTTTCCTTATCTTTCCCATAAGCATGCAAAGTCTTAACCATTTTTTCAAAGTTTTCACCAACACTTCATTAAGTAAACAAAATGAACCAAGTAAACTAAGTGTCTTAAGCAAAGATAAATTTTATTAACTTTCTTAGGTAAAATTTATGACTTTATTAAATAAGCAAATTGAACCAAGTAAACTGTATTAAGCAAAGATAAACTTTATTGAACAAGTAAGCAACTCAGTCTCTGAGACTATTCTGAATCAGAATAGACTATTCTGCGTACATGCTGCATCCTTTTATATCCATGGAGCGGACGCAGTTTATACCCCCCGCATGCGCAGTGAACACTTTGCATCCGATATACATCCGTGCGGCATCCCCTCTGTTTCCTATAGGCGTACGTGATGCATTCGCTTCATCCGCTATGCATCCGCCCCTTCCGCTATGCGTCCGCTTCGAAATTCTTCCCGGAACCCCTTTGGAGGTGTCATCAGCTTCCATCCACTTCCATCCGCTAGGCTTCTGCTGAACATCCGTTTAACATCCCCGCTACATACTACCCACGTCCGTTTTTTTCCGTTCTGTTTTTGCAAATTTTCACCAGTTTTTGGAGCGGATGAAAACGGATGGAGCCACCCCCGAAATTTTGCTCATCCGCTGTGTCCTTTCTGCATATGTTTTGCGTCCATTGGCCAGTGGGACCTAGCCTTTATATACTACCCTGTAGCACTCTATAGCGCTCTCTGCACAATTTACAGTGTAGAAGCATTATTTGGATATTGCCCTCAACAATCTGGGTCCTCATTTTACTGACCTTGGAAGGATGGAAGTCTGAGTCATCCTTGAGCCCCATCAGAATCAAACCTTAGGGTGTGGCAGAGTTTGCCTGCAATACTGCACTTTAACTACTGCAGGACCAGGGGTCTTATAAAAATTTAATTAATAAATAAACCAAGGTCTGGGTTAGTTTAGCATCCTTGGGTCAAACATATAATAGCCTGGTTGAGAATTCAGCCATATACATTGGTCTGATATTCTCCAAGCAACTGGATCTTTCTTTAGGGTACGTCATACTTGTTTTTACCCCTCAATTTCTATCATCTTCTCTTTTCAGGTAGAATTGTCTAGTGAGCTCTTCAATGCATTAGTCCTTAATCTTTGTCAGATGGCTCAAACGTTTGAAAGTTCGGTACATTATGCAAAGCTGATCCTGACTCTGTTGACCAAATATCAAAATGATGTGAGTAATTACCCCAAAACATGGATCACCCCAACTGTCGCATATCCTGGTATCATTGGTGTAACGAATCTCTTTTAGTAACTTCTATATAAGCTTATAGAGTAGTACACTTGTTTCATTTACTGTTTAACATATAGTTTTGATCTCTCTTGAAAAAAGAGGCCCTAGTTATCCTCAGTAGTGCAGAATTGCAATTCCTCCAGGAAAATGATTTTTTTAACAGAAAAGGGTCGACTCCTACTGTTCAGGAACTGGATTGCAGGAAAATGGTAGAGTTAATCTCAACAAAGATAATGAAGGATTTATAATCAACACTATTATGTATTAGCTTGTATTTTGTGTCCCCACTCTAGATCACATTAGGGCACCAGCACCATTTATCATATGCCCTGGACCTTAACAAAACCATCTTAAAGAAATCTCTTCAGGCTGCATTAAAGAGAGTGACTTCCAGATGAAAAATGTAAGGAGGCTTTCTTTCTCCTGCACTGGCTATGGAATCAAATATGCCTTCAGACTTTGGGATACCTCTGCTTATTTCTTTTGATCAATTTGCTCAATGCAACTCATACTTGTTAAGTTAAAATTTAAATATGTTCAAAATAGGTTATGTACATTGCCTTGGATTGGTATGAGTTACCTTGAGATTTGTAGCTTATACATTTTATAAATACATCAATAAAATTTCATATGCACATTTTTTTCATTTTTAAATGAAACCAGTGAGAACGTATAGGCAGTGAAAACCTCAGGTTGTCATTCCATTGCTGTGGCTAGTGATCTGTGTGCCTCATGGGCGACTCTAAGGAAACACCTTGATTTTCCTCTAGGAGAAGCCAATAGTGTTGAAAGAGTAAGAAAGGCCTAGATATCATCTGGGGCAGAAAAGGGAAAGCTGAGGAGCACAACAGTTTCAAACTGTCTGCAACTGAGTTCTTTTTATTTACTAAATGTTCTCTTTATTCCTATAAATGTTTCACTTCCATTATGTACCACTCTGACACTTAACAACCAATCTTAAATTCCATATTCACATAAAACTTCTATGACTCATGAAACTCATAAAACTTCTATTAACATGCTTATTTCTCATATTCAGCTTTTCTTACAACTTTGCAATGGACTAGGATTAAGACAGGCAACTGGCCTGAAAATTCAAATGAAATATATTTTGGACAAGTGTGTTAACTACAACATAGTGAACTTATGGTATTTAAAATATGGCTTGTGATGTTTCTCAGACTAAATTCACCTTATATATTAACAATCCAGAAGACACATGGCAATGTTATATTGCCCCCATCTCTTGCCTGTAGGTCCTACTGACCTAGAAGGTTGAAAGCAAATAAATAGATACAGTAGGTACCGCCATTTTGGAGGTGAGAAAATGCTGGCTGGTCCTGCTGGGGAACTGGAAGCAGTGCTGGATTTGCCTAGATGCAATCAGCAGAGGAATGGTGGAGGAAAGCCCCGGAGGGCTAAAGCATGTGAAGTAGTTTGCCTTCTTGTGGTGCAATGGTGCAACAAATGGACTAGCAACTAGCAACAACAAAGAAGTCCTGCCAGGACTTCTACCATGTGTAAAACATTGTAGCCTCCCTGGCTTTGTATGCCATAGAATGAATGAATAAATGAATGAATGAATGAATGAATGAATGAATGAATGAATGAATGAATGAATGAATGATACTGCAACTTAGAGGTGTGGCTTTGGAGGTTGGCAGTGTGTTGTACTGGTTCTCAAGCCCTTGGCCCCTGCTTGGTAGAGTACAGCAGGGTTTGGTACTTTCTCATCTGTGTTAAATCTACAGGAAGATGCTGTTGACCACTAACTGACAGTTTGGGTGAACATATCAGTATGCAGATGATGCAAACAGTAGCTTTATATCTCTATCCTGGGTTGTTTGAGTGATTCTTTGGAGTACCTGTCTCAGTGTCTGGAGGTTGTGGAAGTCTATCTAGAAACAACAGGGTTTGACTCTTTCATAATAGAATTGAGTGACTCTGGGTTTTAGAGCTTCCAGAGGTTCTGATGATCTTCCATCTCTAGCTCTGGGTGGGGTCTACTTGAGAGTCCTTCTGATCTTGCGACTCCTACTTGAAGAGCAGGTGGGAGCCATAGGCACCAAGGGCCTTTGCACAGCTAGGGATTGTGTGCCAATTGTGCCTGTTCTTGGAATGGGTCATGTCCCAATTTTACAATAGCAATGTACTCTATATGGGAATACAACTGAAGATGATTTAGAGCTTCAACTGGTGTAGAATGGAGAGCATGAGCACAGGCATCCATCATTGCTGCTGTACCTGTGACACCTGTACTCTGCCAGCTGCATGGGTTGCCAATATGTTTCAGGATTCACTTTATAGTACTAGAGACTGGAACTACAAATCAATTTGAAAAATTACAACTACAAAAAGACACATTTTTGGCACTGTCAGGTTTACCATCATTCTGATAAAACTATCCAATTCATTTGTTAATAATTAAATTGTCATATCCTTATGTCAAGTTGAGAGGAGTATGTTCATAGACAAGTACAGGTAGTCCTTGAGTTTCAACCACTTGCTCAGCAACCATTCAAATTGACAATGGTGCTGATTGAGGAGTTCTTAGAATCAGTCCTCAAGAGTTTTTGGGTGTTGTGGCATTCCTCTAGGGCAGGAGAGTCAAACTCAAGACCCGCGGTCTGGATCCTGCCTGTGAGGTGCTTAGATCTGGTCCGCGGGGCTGCTCTGGAAACAGTGAAGGACTGGCCCGTGATGCCTGTGCCAGCAAAAATGGGGCTTAGGAGGGCCACAGGCAGCTCTCCCGAGCTCAGTTTTTACTGGCGGAGGGTTACAGGAGGCTGTCACAACCGAAAATAGAGCTCAGGAGCTTGTTTTTGCTGGAAGAGCACTCAGACCACCACAGGCACCCCAACATGAGTGTTGTGTCTGGCTCACAATTCCAATGTTGCAGTGAGCCGTGGTCATGTGATTTCTGGCATTCTGTGTGGGCTTCCAAGAAGCCCACAAGTCAATAGGGAATTCAGCAGGAAGTCAGAAGTTGCTTGTTCTCCTACTTTTTCTCCTGCCCATGCTCTGTTGTGCCTGCCTACATCTTCTATCTCTGATCTGTAGGATCTATGATAATCCCTAGCAGTAACCACTACCTCCTATACTTTTTAGAGCCTTCCTATAGTGGTTGTGCCCATTTGCCCATGCTCTGTAGTGCCTGTGTATGGCAGCACCTACGCATCTGCTTGCCCAGAATAGCATCAGTCTGTGGCACCCAACCATGGTATCCATAGCTGCTTGCCTGGCATAAAGGATGAAGAGTCTTCTCTTTCTCTGCCAGCTGCCTGATCCCTCTATCCTTTTTCAAATAGTTTTTGTATACCTAAATACAGTTCTGGTATCAGAATTCAACTGATGAGACTAGTACATAAATAAAAAAAGGTTTTCACTTCTTACTTATATATCTCATTTGATCCCTCCTATTTGGCTCTAGCTCACATTCTATCTCAATAGATGCTGTAATTAAATTTTCAGAATTTAATTCACCATTTCAGAAAAAAATAACTTTTCTTGAAACATATACAAATTTAATTATACAGTAAAGTGTTACCATTAATTCTGTTCAATAGTATAGGCAGAAACAAAAGTCTCATATGAAGTATTGGGACTTGGTTGTCCATATCTAAGTGGTTGCAAGATTGTGTATCTTCACAGAGCAGCAAACTGGTGCAGATATTTCAGAAAATGCAACTACAGGGCTTAAAATATCAGTTCTTAAAAGCATAAATTAGTCCAACACTGAGAATTTAAAGAAGTATCTCCAGATTAAGAGACAAGGGGGTAAAAAGGGTAGAGTGGAGAAGCAAGGGAGGAAAGAAGGGAAGAGAAGTTACAAAGGTTTGAAACAAGATGTAAAGAAACAGAATTTATTTAGAGATAATGGGTAAACATATAACTGAAAAAGAGATTCTGCAAAGATACATAAGATTGTGTTGTTGTATTTGTATTTGAAATAATGTTAGAAAATTGGAATAATATATGATTATAAAATGGGACAAAATATTTAATGTAACTTAGCGAAATTTTTTCTTTTTAAATAAAAATAAATGAAATCAAATATGAGAGAATTGAATTAAAGAAAAATGGGAACATTGTTATTGTTTAATATTTTAAAATATAAGTGAAATAGGGGGAAGTAATTAAGTAAAATCTATAAGTGTTCCCATAGAAGCATGCTACTTATTTAGAAAGGATTGTGTAAAATGTTTAAGACTTAAATGAATATTAATTTGAATGATATAACTTTAATTGCTATGGATTGTTGTTTTAATTATATTATATTTTTTAAATATAGTTTCAAAATATTGAGTTTATCTTTAGAATGTACTATGCAGAATCCGAATGAAAATTATGTGTCATGTTAAGCTTTAAAACTAGGGGAGGGATAAGTATGACAAGGTATTATACTCCAATCAGTCATTACAGAAGAAACTTTGTGTTAATGAGAAAAGATAAATAGCTAGCTGAAATAGAACAGACAAAGGATATAAGTATAATGATTTAAATTGAGATGAAATAAATATAATAGAATTAAGAGAGTGAAAAGAGAGGAGAAGCTATATAGAAAATGCAAAATAATAAATAAGAAATGGAATGTTATTTAAAAGTAAGCATGAACTTGAATTTATCTCTGTACAAAAAGATGTAACTCGGGATCAAACTGCCATCCAAAAAGATATTTTATGTTTTTTATGTTTTGTGTTTGTTTGTACATGTTTGTTTGTTAAAAATTAATAAAATTCTTTATAAAAAAAAAAAAAAAAGAAGTATCTCCAGGAGAGATCATAATTCTAAAATCAGTGAAATTCTCACCATTGGAATCCAGGTGTGCAGAGTGAGAACTAACAAAGTTTATTTTATTTTTGGGCCCCCAAAAGGTGAAATGTGATTAAAAGATGCTTGCATATTCCACAGAACCTGAAGGAGAAAGTCCACCAATTGACTAACGGGAATGTTCGTAGACATTTGATCTTAATGGAAATGTTCTGTTAACATCTGTGCTTATTCTGGGTAGCTTCACTGTGGAATATATTGTGTTCATTCATTTGTGCAAACTTTGGGCAGTGTTGCTTTCATGAATCTGAACAGTCACAAGAAAGGAAAAACACTCTTTAAAAAAATCTTTTAACTGACCACATTTCATTTTAAATACTGTACAAGGAAATATGTGTATGTGTAAATATATGTATTTATGTTATGGGCTCGTAATTTAATGTGTGCATATGTTCTGATGTAGCCAAACTAACATGTTTTTTAAAATAAGTTTTACTTGAAGTGCTGTCAAGTCATGAGTCTTGCTGGGCCATAACAGAAATCAAAGTGAAAGCAACTTTTTGCCTTCCTCTTCCCATTATTCTATAAAATTACATTCCTTCATTAAGCATAAGAGCAATCAAAGGCAAGTGTACGTATCCCAGGATAATGTTGCAGGATCTAATCTGGGTAGATCACTGGGACCAGAGGTTTCTGAGCTTTCGAACTCATGCTGGAGCCCATCTTAAGGAACTTCTCTCTAGCAGAATAAGCTGTTCTGTATGTGGTGTTTATAGTGCCAGTTGTATATGGTTTTAAGATATTGATTGGATGTGTTGAGAGCTGACTTTTAAGTTGTTACCTATCTTTTGCTTGAGCTGGCCAGCCCTCACCTTCTAAGTACTTGATAGGCTGGTGGTAAAACAGCACTCTTGTTGACTCACGAGCCTGTTTCCCAGGCTTCGATTCATATCCCTGTCTGTTTTTGTGCCTGTTCCTCCAACAATCCTAGTAGCTGCAAAACTGTTGCAACTTTTGCAGCTACTAAGATTGTTGGAGGAGCAGGCACAAAAATAGTCAGGGGAGTCTGGCATTATTTTTTCTGTTTAAACTTATTCAGTATGCTGCTATAAATTTAAGTAAACAAAACACAGTGATGCTACTTTCATTTCTCTCTGTGAAAACAGGTTGAGTAAGAATGTGTATGTTATTAAGGAACTCACAGAAAAGATAATTCACCAGCATTCCAACAGCAATGATTAATTATATTTCCTATAGTCTACATTAAATGCTGAGTAATGAGACATAGGATTGCATGATACTACTTTTCAGTAATTTTGAGGACAACAGTTAGTAAAGTTTAGAATCTAGTTTGAAGATTAATTCTACATGGACATAATTAATCAATTTGTTTTTTTTTCTTGAATTATTACGTTAATCCAAGCCCATGCTCCAGAATCTTTCCACAATCATTTAAAAATATATGAGTTGAGTAGCATGGTAGCAAAGTAAATAATTGTAAAAACTGCAGTACTTGAATAATGAATTTTTTGCAAGGAAGAAACTGTTCACAATCAAAAAAATTTCCCCACTTGTTGAAGTGTGTATCTTACCTGTAAGTTTATTACTCTACAGTTTGGGTTATCATCAAAAATCTGGTCATCTGCCACTATTGAGAAAAGAGGGTCATTTTAGTATATACTGTAAGTGTTCCTGCCTTTGGGCCAATTTACATGCTTACGTTTTCTTTTAGCTGAGCTTCTAAACACCATGTGTATAACTAAAATTAAAATGGAAAACATATTTGTTCTGTGGAAACATCTGTCAGATATCCATGATGATATGTAATTCCTGACTGAATACACATTAATTAGCATACTTGGCCTGCTTGTTTACAGGTTGATGAAGGTGACACTCAAATGTTTGATTCAAACTTGCATATCATCTTTTTTCTGCATTGTGGACTTCAAGTTTGAAAGTCATCTCGGGGACTGTGAGGAATATAAAATGAAATGCTAACCTCCTGACCTTAATGCTTGCAATAAATTGATATTCAGCATTAATAAAGATGTTAATAGACCATATTTTATGTTTGCAGGATAATTGAAAATTTGCATCCACTTCTGCAACAAGTCATACTGATGGAGATGGTGTCATATGTTTTACATCTGTTGAAATTCTGGATGCATATCCACACCCAGTCTATACGTGAAGATCCTAATCTAGGAAGAAAATCAGCCTATGAAAAAAGTATGGGGTTCTCCCTATATCTTTCTTTACAATATATTCTATATTATTGTTGCATGCTGCAGAAAATGGATAAAAGACAGGCATTATTAACTGAAAAAAAAATGATTCTCAGATACACTGCTAAGTGTAGGATATGTGAAAATGTTAATGAAGAGGGACAAAAGGAAGACATGTTTTATCTTTTTCCATTAGAGATATGAAACTTGTAGCCTCTTTTAGATGCTGCCGAACTACAATACCCAGCAGATCAATTTCTAGCCTAGTCAATGGTGTGCGATCTGGATGTTGTAGTTCAGCAACATATGGAAGAGGCTACAGTACTGACATATGCATCTGGCCCGAACTGAAAAGCTGTTACACTTTTTCTGCACTCCGTCTCACCCAAAGCCAGGAAGCATCCAGCACAAAAGAAACACCCTATGGCAAGATTCCTGCTGGAAAAATTCATAGCGCTCAGAGATAAATAGCACTTTTTCAAGTCAAATCCTTTCCATGTTTTCATATTTGCATTAAGTGAATCCAAAACAGTGTAAAAGAACATGACTTTAGGCATTCTCTTCTCTCCTTTTTATGTTGTGAGAGATATTCTCACAACAGTTCATTTAGTGATTGTTCAAAGTTACAACGGCACTGAAAATGATTTATGACCATTTTTCACACTTACAACCACTGCAGCATCCCCATGAAATTCAGATGCTTGGCAACAGATTCGTATATATGACGATTGCAATATCCTGGGGTCATGTGACCAACTTTTGCAACCATCTGACAAGCAAAGTGAATGGGCACTTCAGCCCAATTAACTTTACAACTATGTTACTAACAAATGCAGTGATTCACTTAACAACTCTGGCAAGAAAGGTCATAAAATGGGACAAAATTCACTTAACAAATGTTTCACTTAGCAACATAAATTTTGGGGTCATTTGTAGTCATAACTTGAGGACTAAACACTGTGGTACTTACCTAGAAAAAGTTACCTATTGCATTTGACTATTTTGCAAGGATATTTTTTACCTATAGTATATGCTATATTAGAAACTTGAATACTGTAATGCAAAGAAAAAAAATACCAGACTCTAGTATTGCCTTTATTTTCAAAATAGTCTGGGATTTATTTATGTGAAAGTCTTCCAGAAGGTCTTTTTTTCCATATCTATAAAATAGAATAATTGTAATTGACAGTTCAGCAGTATATACAGAGATTATGCCAAGGGAAAAAAGGCCTTGATTTCTGCCCACCTCTTAGACAAGCTACATTGCATGCTTAATTCTCTTTAATAGATGGAGTAATGTAGAAATCAGTTGATACACAAAAGCAGCTCTTGGATAGAAGCCCCAATTCTTGCTATTTCAACCTCACAAAGACTTTTTCTCTAATCACAATACAGTTTAAAGTGTAAAATCAATATGGAACCTCAAAGCCTGTCCAGATATTTCATCTTGGAATGCAGTTCTCATACTTTCTTAATATCATATGCTATATTTGCATATGCATAAGCTATATTCATATTCATTAGTATTCTAAGGATAAGGTGTAAAACATGCTTGAAAATCTGAGCTGTAGGAAGACAAAAGAAGTGCTAAACATACCTCTCCTCTTTCTCTTGATGAGCACCATGACAACTAATGTGAAGGCAGACAAAATTGTTACACCAACAGCAATGAAAACCAGAACCCAGACAACTTGGTAAACTCTGCAATAATCACAGTTGCATTAATTAAAACAAGTTAATGTTGAATTTGGCAGATTACCTTTGTATGTGAAGCACAAAGTTATATTTTACATGGGTTTCAGAGGGAAACAGAAAAATGAAAACAGTTTGAACTTGGTAGCATACTACTGGAGTGAAAGAAAAAGACCTCCTGCAGACAACCATGCTAAATACTCTACTGTGAATCAGAACACTTCCAAGCTATAAAAAATAGGTCTGGGAATGCTCTAAAATATAATAATCTGTTAATGGAAGAGGCAAAATCTACAACTGTTATCTTTGCTTTGATAATTGGTTGAAGCTAAATGCAGTGTCTCAAAGTGAATAAGTAAATAGATCCCACGGCATGCACTGTCTCTTTATTAATCTTTTCAAACTGCAATTTAAATGGTTGATACCTTTGTTCATCTTCACTGGATGCAGTCCTGATATTTTCCATTTGCTGATCTGAAAATAAACTCATAACAAAAAAAGGAAATTGAAGTATTGACAGTATCATTGCTGCTCTTCATAGATAAGTTTTAGATTTTCCTTTAAAAAAAATTACACTGCACAACATCTATTTCTTTTTCTAAAACTCCTCCTTTTTTGCCCAGCAAGATCTAAACATGAGCACAAACAGTTGTAGACTGAAGTAGACAATGTGCAAGTTGTTGTATCTTGATCTCAGAAACTTTCTGGTCTGTGAAGGCACTGCCCCTCCCCACCCCAATCCCCATTATCTGTTAGTGCTCACCTTTTTGAACAATCACCCTGATGTTTCTTAAAGGGATTATATTGGGGCCATCAAGAACCCCAAACCAATATATCTCTGTATCTTCTGATTGGAGAGCTAACATGAAGACATAAATACATCCGTTTCCCAAATCATTTATAATGACACGTTGATCTGGTTGTGTAGTGAGACCTTTCCATCTTGATCCGGAGAAGCTTATGAGCTTTTTAAGACTGCATTCTTTTGGCAGTTCCTCTTTGCACCAGACTCTCTCTGCTTGTGCATATTGCCGGGAACAAAAAGTCTTGACACTGAGAGATTCTCCTTGTATCTTGATCACCTCTTGCATCTACATTCCTGATATGGTGGAAGTAAATGGCATCCTCATTGTTGGAGGTGGGGCAGTTTTATTAGGCAAGAAATGAACTAGGAAAAGAGCAGTTTGAAAAAAAGGGTAAGTTTGGTCTTTCAAATATAGCAGTCTTATGCCTTACTTGTTACAGCAATAAGTATGGAAAGTATTCAACACAGGAGAATGAAGCATCTGAATAATTAAAAGAAATTGTGACTTTTGTGAGTTCTCATGGCCCTTTAGGAATTGTCTCTACATGTATGTGCAGGTATAGTTGTTTTTGAGATTAGTTAGGATTTTCCATTCAATAGCATCTCATTAATAGATCTTAGCTGGCTCAGCAGAAGTCATTCAGGGACTTCAGGAAAAAAAAACCAGTATATACTATGAAAAAGGGCATTTGCCTAGGTTTGACATCGGGGCATTCAAGTGGCAAAAATAGGTCAAAATGACCCTGCAGTAAACTATGTCCCTCTTTTAAATGTGTACTGCTCACATGGCATAGGTATAACAAGGATAGGGCTTCAAAGGTACAGTTTTTAATTCAATCTGTTTTCTGGAAAAAAAATAGGAAGAAAACATAACATTCATTTGCAACAATTCTTAGAAAATGGATAAGCAGAGCCTCACAATATCACTGAATTTCTATATCGACCAAGAAAAGTTAGTATTCAGTGTCATACCTATGAGCATCAACAGAAGTTGCAGGCCTGGGAAACCTTCCATTTTGTAACTGAATAGAGCAGAGAATACTGTGGGTAAATATACCCTTGCAAGGAAGGAAATAAATTCCCTTCGTCATTGTCACTGTTGGTCTGGAGCTGTGTGAAAATGCTTTACAATTCCAATAATTGTAATGTTGGCAAATTGTCTGACGTGGATACATCTTAACGTGTGCATATAGATTCACATACATGTGATTCTTAATAGTGGAATAGTGGTGGAAATGTTCATCACTTTGAGATACTTTTTCAACAAACAAATCTGTATGGAAATAATAGTGACTGCCTCTGAGTAACTCCATTCATTCATTCATTCATTCATTCATTCATTCATTCATTCATTCATTCATTCA
>BLBF01000083.1:3293268-3308030 GCA_015471245.1 Laticauda colubrina | reverse complement strand
TCATTCATTCATTCATTCATTCATTCATTCATTCATTCATTCATTCAATGTGACTACCCATCTCATATATGACTCTGAGCTGCTAAAAGAATAAAAAGATCATACAAATATAAATAGCAAATAGAAGATGAAACCAACCAGCATGGTTGACAAGCTCAGTTACACAATCTGGATCCCTAGCTTGGCAACAAACTCAAGTTTTTAAGGCCTCACAGAAAGTCAGTAAGATTGGGGCAAGTCCAAACTGGTGAAATTATGTTCCAGAGGGCAGATGCCACAACAGAAAAAAAAACCCTCCTCAAGAACCTGCCAGGTGCACTCCCTACTAGATAGGACCTGGGGAATGCTCCCCCCCCCCCAATGAATCTTACAGGATAGGTAATACAACTGGGGACAGATGGTGGTTCTGCAAGGAACTCAGCCCCATCTCATGTTGGTGGCTATATTCCAGGAAATATTAAAGTTAGGGTTTGTTTTTATATTTAATTAAATATCACGGAAATATAATTTGTAAAGGTGTTTTAAATAATTTCTTGGCTCTTTTATATTCAAAATTACAGTTCGGTAACCAGTTTCAGATATCTATGGGTGTGCATCCAGAGGCTTTGGAGGCTACTGAATGCTCTTCTGAGAATTCCAATTCTACATCTTTATATTAGAGAAAGATGCTTTTGCTATTTGCCTCTTTAGGTATCAGATTCATGATGTAAGTTGACTTGTTAGCATTCCATGTTGCCCATAATTGTACACTCAAAAATATTACAGGGAGAGCGGTGTAAAGGTTTGTGTTGTGTGAGTGTGTGCATTTCTGTAGGATTTGCTATTTTTTATCACTTCACTAATTTATGAAGTTAGCTTATAAAGAACATGCTATACTTATTACTGATATCCAAAAGTTTATGTGAAAATCAGTGGATGTACATGAACATATATGATGGAGGTGAGATGACGTTAGGCAATAAAATTACATTTATGGCTAATATAAGACGAGATCCGAATTCAGCCCTAGCATTCGTAACAGCTTGTAACACATATCATCCAGATGGTTTTTCCTTCTGTTATTTTGCTGTATGAGGAGAAAAAGGGCTCGGCACTCGATTTTTACCTTATCAGAGGAAATGAAGTTTGTTTTGTTCCTGTGCTGCCAATGAATAAACTAAGCAAAATGATACTTCAGACAAGCAGGGGAAATATAAACCACAACCAAGAGAAGAAAGGGGGTTGTCCTATTTTTATAGCAAGACTATTGTGCAACTAGGAAACAGGCCTTGGACATTGGAAATGAGATTGGACTTCCATGTGCTCAGGCAGAAGTTTCAGTTAATTATATCTCCCTCACCCCACCCTGCAGCAATTTCTCAGCAGCCAGTTCAGTAGAAGGGGTTCATGCCACACAGTCACAAAAACGTTTCCTAACTACCAGGGACATTGTTCTAGGTAGAGTGATTGACCCCTAACAAATCACTCAGAATTGGCATTTGGAGGACTTGTTATTAAGGCATGGACTGATGAGTCTTCTACATAGATCATCACCTTTCACAGGTTTTCCTGGCAGAGCCATTGCTGGCTGCTGATTATTGGGAATCAGCATGATGGAAGTTGCAGTCCAGTAAGTTAGCTTTGGGGTGTAAACTTTCAAAGATAACAGTGAATGTCACCCACATTTTCCTAGGAATACACCCCACTGACTGAACATAATAGCACCTACTTTTGAATAAGAATTAGGACTGCAAGGTAAATGTGGGTGAAAATAGAGAGTGTCAGAAGAATGATTTGGGGTTCCAACTTTAATTGGGATTGCACAAGAATAAATAAAAATGAGGCCCAGATAGCTGTGAGGAAAGAAGAAATATTTATTTCTAAAAGCAAACTGTTTGCTTTTAGGGGTAGCTGCAGAGAAATGGGATATAGTAGCAGACATTTATAGGAGGGACTTGTCCAGGGTGTGGAAATGTCTATGTGCTGGTTCTAGAGTCATACTTGATGTGTGTGTGTGTGTATGTGTGTGTGTGTGTGCATGTGTTGTGGAAAGGGAACTTCATGAGGACAGTGGTGTCACCCAAGCAGGAAAAGCCCAAAGGGAACATCAGGCCATCCATAAAACAAACTTGCATAGGAAAACAAATCAAATAAAAGATATTAAAAGAAACCCCCTCGACAAAAGCCAAGTAATTAAGAAAGCTAGGGAAACAAGGAAAAGAAAACCCTTACAAAACACAGGACATGCCAAATCAGCAAAACAAACAGACAAAAGACACAAAATAAATTACAAAGGAAACAGACAAGATTACAACAAAACAAATAGAAAAAACCATTATAAAGCCAGAAGAGATTAGGAAAGAACTGATAATACAATCAAGCCACCCCACTGAGTTTATTTTCCACATTTCGTGAAGTTTGCCTTCTGGCAGAAAATAAACTCTGATAGGATTTTAATATCTAAACATTAAACATTAAACACTAAATGAACATTCATACACAAAAGAAAAAAAAAGGTATAAGAACCGGGGACTTACCATTCGAAGTCAGCTAGCTAGCCCCAGGAATGCAGCCGCGCTGTTTCTTGCCTTCCTGAAAATAAAAAGATCCAGCTTTCAAGCAGTTGTCCATATCCTTGCGCCGGAACTCTCCCAGCAGGAAAATTCGAATCCTCGAAGAAAGGCACTTTGACAGCCTTTCAACAATTGGCGATCACAAAGATTTTCCAGCCAACCCTGCCCCGGACTGGGCCCACAGATCCATTCCCAGCCGGCGGGGACCTTCTTTGTCCAGGGACAACATCCACGGACCCAGCCCGGAAGGCTTAAGGGTAGTAAAGGGAGTCCGTGGGCTTTTCCGCTCAACAGCTGCTTGAAAGCAGGTGAGTACCACTTTAAATTTATAACCTTACTAGGTAGGAGAGTCGAAGCGTGAGTGTACCAGGTGTGTGATTGTGGGTTTTTCTGCGGAAACAGTGGGACCTCACCTCCTCTGTGATTGCCAGCCGCACCCCAGCCAGTTGCTAGCTCCAAAACAAGTTGTGACCGGCTGGATTTGGGAACGCAAGGGGTGATCATGGAGTGTGAGTCCTTCTGAAGGACGTAAGAAAAACCAAGCGGGCTACAAAAGGAACTGGTGTTAGGATATAAATAAAAAAGTAGAAAAATCCCGGTGCATCCCGCAAGCAAAGCCCTGTGCATTTAAGAAGGGGCCTGTACCGGCTGCTGGCAAACAAAATTGGAGATAGTTTGCCTAAAAAAGCAGAGCAGGTCCTTCCAGATCCCCACCTTTAAGGGAGATCTGAAAACTGATGGCGGGGTGTGGGGAGGAGCCCGTACCGGTGCTGCTAGGGGGCAGACGGTCCTCCAAGATTCCCGTTTTTTAGGGGAGGTCTTCAAACTGACAGCGGAGTTTCCCAAAGAGAAAGGGGCCCGTACTCCGTGTGTAGGGAAACTGGAGTCCTTTCCAGACCTATTTTGTCTGAAAACTGACGGCAGTAGCCCGTCTAAACCAAAATAATCCCCACATCAGGTAGGGAATATGAGAAGTTGTAGCTTGAGGGCAATGGAAGAGACCCCCTTGGATAAATTACTTGAGGCTTGGGATGAAAGGCACGTGCCTGTCCTGCCTGGAATGAATAAAAGAGACGCAAAAAGAATTTGCAAAAAGTGGGCTTTGTTGCGAGATGACACAGGAAGACAAATTTGGCCTGACAGTGGTACTTTAGATCATAAAACCCTGAAAGCACTTAGAACACGCATTATACCCAGCCAGATACCCTATTGGTACTGCTGGGCTGAAATGGCTAGGACAAAAAACCTGAATGAGGGAAAAGATCAGGAAAAACCTGAAACCCATTCCCTGGAAGGACAAACTGAGGCACGGTTCATGGCTCCCCTTTTAAAAAAACCAGTGCCAGGCAGAACTAGGGGACAATTAGAATACGTTTTTGCCCACACTCCCTTCTCTGCCTCTGACTTGGTCATCTGGAAAAAGGATACCCCAGCTTTCAGGGCTGGTCCTCAAACAGTAATTCAAACCCTGAAATCTATCATAGACAGCCATAACCCATCCTGGGATGACATGACCCAGCTGCTACAAGTCTTTCTAACGAAAGATGAACTATTAAAACTATTTGAGAAAACAGACCAAATCGCTAAACTACCAACTATCCCAGGACAGGCAGCCGCAGCCCACATCGCATGGCCAGTACATCACCCTAACTGGGACTACAATGATACCAATCACTGGGATGAATACACAAGAGCAAAAAATAACTTACTAGAAGCCTTAGAGGAAATCAGTAAAAAGCCTCTAAACTGGTCCGAATTCCAAAGAACCACACAAAGAGAAAAAGAAAACCCTGATGCTTTTTGGGTCCGCCTGACAGAAGCAGCTATTACATATGCCATCTAGACCTTAGCTGCCTGAAGGACCAAAGGATTTTAGCCTCAGCCTTCGTAGACCAGTCCACCATAGATATTAAAGAACATTTCCACCGCTTCGTCTCTAATTGGCCGACCTTAGACATAGCTGAGTTGTGCAGAATCGCAAACTTTGTCTATGACCAAAGAGACAAGTTGAAAGAGGAAGAGAAAGATAGAAAGAGATGAATAGAAAGACAGGAAGACTTGAAAATGTTTGCTGTGGTGCAACATAATGCCAGACAAACGGCAGGTAGAACTCCCTATAATTCAAAGAAATGCTGGCATTGCAATAAAGCAGGGTGGTCGCAAGGCAAATGCCAGCATTGCTATAGGTGCGGACAGGAAGGGCATTTCAGCAGGCAATGTAGGCAACACCCCTCCTGCAACCGGTATCACCCATCACCTAGAAACACAAGGCCAGGCAATATTCCAATCCATTACATTGAACAACAAAATTTCAGTCACCAGACACCACCCAGCGCTCCCTTTCCTCCAATAAACACTAACAATAGACATCAATGGGAGCAAAGGAGAGAACATGATTTACCCCCTTCTTGATTAGAACATGACAATGAAAGCACTGAATTCATGGCTACCTTTAATGGACTAGCTATCCCCTTAAAAAACGGCCCAGAAGGGGAACCCATTGTTACCATTCTTATCAGAGGAAAGAAATACAATTGCTTAGTTGATACTGGAGCCACCTCCTCATTAATTACTGAACCACCATATAAAGCTTCAGTGGCTGAAGGGGCTCAAGATGACATAATGGGAGTGGGGGGGGGGGCAATAATCCCTGTAGAATTTTCCCACAGCATACCAGTAGAACTAGGACCTTTCACAATAGACCATGCATTCACTATTTGACCCCAGTCGCCACTATCCCTATTAGGAAGGGATCTCCTCTGTAAAATGGGAGCTACCATAACATGTGCCAAACAGGGGCTGCAGTTAGAAATCCCAGGAAAAGACACGCACAAAACAATCATGCTGATAACCAATAACACGGGGCTTCATGAGGATTTAAAAAGCCTACCACCCTCCTCATGGGGCTGGGATGCATCAGAAGTGGGACTACTTAAAGGAGCAACATCAGTTACTATCCAAGTAAAAAAGGGACCACCTCCATGCGTACCCCAATACAAAATCCCTGCAGAGGCAATTCTCCCCATAAAGAAATTAATCCAAGCATACCTACAGCAGGGAGTTCTCATTAAATATACCTCTCCCTGCAACACCCCCATTTTTCCTGTGAAGAAATCTACATTAGATAAAGATGGAAACCCCATCTTGAGATTTGTACACGATTTGAGGCTCATAAATAATCACATGATACCAAGAGCCCCCATAGTACCTAATCCATCAACTATAATCACTGAAGTGCCAGCCTCAGCCACTTATTTTTTTGTCATCGATTTGTGCTCTGCTTTTTTTAGCATTCCGGTGGATCCAGCATCCAAATATCTATTTGCCTTTACCTGGCAAGACCAACAATATACTTGGACCCGATTGCCACAAGGCTATACTGACTCCCCCACCCTATTTTCACAAATATTAAAGGCAGACCTCTCCTCCATTTCCCTACCACAGCAGTCTACCTTAATCCAATATGCTTGTCAGGCGGAGCTCCATTCAAAATCCAGGAAAGAAATACTTAAGACTCTTTAGTTTAGAGAAAAGATATCTTTTACTGAAATTGAAGTGGTAGCAACCAAAGAATTCTGAATCTGAGAAATTAGGCGCGCAATTCACATATACAAAGTGATGGAAGTATTCCCACCCCCAATAGTTCAGATGAAACTTCCAATTAGAAGTTGTATGATCATGTGGGCATCTTCAGGTGATGATGAGGCCTCTGTCTGTTGACCTTGGCATACTTTGATATCGGGTTGCAGTTGCGCAGAGAAAAGAAAGCTAAGCGGGAAAGAGAAACCTAACTCTATTGTATGCTCCCACCGCACTTTTACACAACAGAAGAATGTAACACCTCCAGCTCACTTCCCAGACTTGTCTCTACCTCCCCTCCCCCCCGTTTCTTATGACAGCTGAAAGATGCAAAGCGATAGTAGAAGATCTTGAAGGCTGACATTCGGCCCTCCTAGAAAAAGGGAAAACCATCAATCCTAAAAGGGAGAGAGGAGAAAATATAAAGACAATTATTAATCATTAAATAATTACAAAAACCCACAATTCTAAGGCTTATCAGGATACTTGGAACGAAATGCCTTGACCAACTTAGGGGCTTTAACGTCGGTTTTGTTAACCCATTCGGCTTGTGAAGAAGGGAAATGTTTCCAGGCTACAAGATACTGGAGTCGACCCCTCCATTTGCGAGAGTCCAGAATTTCTTTAACTTCAAAATGTTGTTCACCTTCAATCAGTATTGGTATTGGAGGGTCAGCCTGGGTGGGTCTTAAGTCAGAAGTATGTTCAGGTTTTAGCAAACTAACATGGAACACCGGATGAATTCGTCGAAGAGTTTTGGGTAAGTTCAGCTGGACTGTTACAGGATTTATAATCCGTTCAATCGTGAAAGGACCAAAATATTTAAGACCAAGCTTTTTTGACTTTTGAGTGGTTTGCAGGTATCTGGTGGACAGAAAAACTTTGTCACCCACTTTATATTCTTTCTGTGGAGATCTTTTCTTGTCCGCGAACTTCTTATGAGCTTGATGTGCCTCATCTAAGGCTTTGCGTGTCACTGGCCAGTTAAGTTGGAGTTGAGTTATCCATTCATCCAATGAATGGATGTTAGGCTTTTCATGAGGAAGTTCAGGTATGGGTACAAAATCTTGTCCCGGAGCCACTTTAAATGGAGTAAATCCAGTACTACTGTGTACGGAGTTATTATATGCCACTTCAGCAAATGGTAGTAAGTCGGACCAATTATCTTGTTGATAATTTATGTAACATCTAAGATACTGTTCTAACACTATGTTAGTCCTCTCACAGGCCCCATTGGTTTGAGGGTGGTGGGCGGAGCTTAGACCCTGGCAGAGCCTATCAACTTCAGGAACTCTTTCCAAAAATTTGAGGTAAACTGGACCCCTCTGTCAGAGATTATGTGTTCCGGAATGCCATGTAACCTATAGATATGTGAAATAAATAGTTTAGCCAGCGTCTTAGCAGATGGAATCTTGGAACAAGGGATGCAATGTACCTGTTTGGAAAACAAATCGGTTTCTACCCAGATGACTGTGTTTCCACCGCTTTCAGGTAATTCTACTATAAAGTCCATAGAGATTTCTTTCCAGGGGGCCGTTGGTCTAGCTACATTTTGTAACAATCCTATTGGCTTACCAGGAGGTCTCTTTGCTGAAGCACAAACTGGACAGCTAGCTACATAAGCTTCAATGTCCTTCTTTAAAGTAGGCCACCAGAATTGCCGCTTAACCAGATGTAAGGTCTTCACAAATCCAAAGTGGCCAGCTGCTTTGGAATCATGTGCCTGTTGTAGTATTTTGGCCCTCAGCACCTGTGGCACATACAACTTGGTCCCCACCCAAGCCAAACCATCTCTAACTGTATAGTCGCTTGAATGAGCCAGGAACCATTCGTCCAGTTTTAAAGCTTCTTTTAATTGTTCGGTTAGGTCATTCGATAAATCCATTTCTTGTTTCTTCTTTTGGGCTCTGGTAATCACGGGGGCAGCTAGATGTTTGGCTGAGACAATTGGGCTTATCACCTCCTGGCACATACTATTATATTGGGGTAGTCTAGAGAGAGCATCCACCATGAAGTTCTTCCCTCCTGGAATGTACTTCAATGAGAAATTGAACCACTTGAAGTACTGGGCCCAGCAAACTTGTTTAGGGGACAGCTTTCAGGGCATTTTTAAGGCTTCCAAATTCTTATGATCAGTCCATACCTCAAATGGGTGTTTTGCTCCTTCCAGGAAATGTCTCCAGGTCAGCAAGGCCCAATGAACTACAAAAGCTTCTTTCTCCCAGACGGCCCATCTTCTCTCTGTTTCAGACAGCTTACGGGAGGTATACGCACAAGGCTGTAAGGTCCCTTTCTCGTTGGCTTGAAGTAATACCGCTCCAATAGCCACATCACTTGCATCAGCTTGAATCACGAAAGGAGTGTCCATATCCGGGTGCTTCAGCACTGGTTCTGCAGCAAACAGTCGTTTTAGCTTTTCAAAAGCGGCTTGGCACTCCATGGACCACTCCAGCGGCTTTCCTGGCCTTGGCTTCCCCTCCCCTTTTGTTTTCAAGAGATTTGTGATGGGCATTGCTATCTTAGCAAACGTCGGGATGAATTGCCGTAAAAATTTGCAAATCCCAAAAAGCTTTGAAGTTGTTTTCTGGTGCGTGGTGGAGCCCATTCCAGAACGGCACGCACCTTCTCTGGATCCATCTCTATGCCTTCAGATGAAATGCGATATCCCAAATAGTCAAGTTTGTCTTGGTGGAATTCACACTTTGACAATTTAGCATACCACTTAGCGGCACACAGTTTCTGTAGAACCGACCGCACTAGTTTCAACATGTTCATCCAGAGTTTCCGTGTAGATATGGATATCATCAAGATAAACCAGAACCCCCCTGCATAAATGTTCATGTAACACTTGATTGATCATTTGCATGAATACAGCTGGGGCCCCTTGTAAACCAAAAGGAAGAACATTGAATTGGAAACAACCCATTGGGCAGTTAAAAGCGGTCTTCCACTCATCCCCTTCCTTAATTCGAATTTGGTAGTATGCTTCTCTCAAATCCAACTTCGTGAAAATCTTCCCCTTCGCTAAATGGGCCAACATGTCCTTCATCAAAGGAAGGGGGTACACGTTTTCCACAGAAATAGCGTTCAAATTTCTGTAATCCACCACCAAGCGTTTGGAACCATCTTTCTTTTCACGGAACAACACTGGGGCCGCTACCCGGGGTCTAGCAGGTTGAATGAAACCACGTTACAGATTTTAATCTATAAACAATCTTAGCTCTTCCAATTCCCATGGGGTCATTGAGTACAACTTCAGTTTCGGGAGCTTCACCCCAGGCAAAATCTCAATAGCACAGTCTGTTGGCCGGTGAGGTGGAAGCTCATCCGAGGCCTTCTCACTGAACACTTCTTTTAAATCCCAATACTCTTTGGGAATTTTCTCCTCCCCTTTCATGGGCTCAGTACCTGTGGAAGCTATTTCAATTAGGTCCTCAGGCCTCAGCTGGGATCTGCCCTCTTTTCCCAGTCACTGCTTGGTGCGTATGCGCAACAACCCCTTTCTCCAGTTAACCTGGGGGTTCCATTTCCGGAGCCAGGGCAATCCCAGTATTAATGGTTGCTCCATCCCAGGGACCACAATAAAACGCAGGGTCTCATCATGCTCTCCCATGATCATTTCTATAGGTTCCATGACAAAACGTGCAGGGCAACCTCCAGCCACTGATCCATCTAGTTGGCAAAAGGAAATGGGCATCTTCAAAGGTTTTAGTTTTTAGTCCCATTTTCTTCACTACTTCCATGTTGATTATACATCTTGTGCACCCAGAATCTAACAGGGCTAGCATTTCCCCTTCGACCCCTGAATTGGGTACCCTCAACTTCACTGGAATGGTCATAGGGCCCACGCTTGGACTTACCAGGAAGTCATCTTCCAAGTCAAAATCATCCTCCTCAGGGGTCACTGGGGTTTCTGATTCCTCTCCTGCAGGAGGGGCAACCTCTGCCGTCTCTTTTGACTTTAGAGCTGCTTCACGAGGCTTCGCTGGGGACTTTTTGGGTTTCTTCCCTTCTTTTGGCACCCCCTTTGGTCCCAGCTTGACTCTGCAGTTCACAGCTCGGTGACCTTTCTTTCCGCATCGAAAGCAGGCCGAGGAGTTGGGTCTTGCCGCCACTCCTCCCCTCTGAGGTTTGGGAACATTTTGAGGACGTGGGGGGAAGGCTTGCTCCACCTAGAATCTCCCCGCCGTTTGCTTCGGGTTCAATCAATCTCCACTTCTTCTGCCAGCAAGTACCACATCTGCAAGTCATTGGGGTCTCTTCTAGCAATGCATCTCTGGTACACATCTTCATTTAAACCATCTTTAAATGCTTCTATCAGGGCTTCCTGGGGCCAGCCTCGGATATGACCGGTTAACTGTCTAAATTCTTGGGTGTAGTCAACCACTGACCTCCGCCCCTGATTTATGGTCTTCATCTTAATCCGGGCCTTGCGCTCTGCCAGTGGGTCCTCAAACCTAGCCCGCAGTGCAGTCATGAACAGGTTCAGCAACTGGGGAGCATTATCATTATGCAAGGTCACCATCCACTCCACAGCTATTCCCTCTAGAGCCCTGGTAACACATCTCACTTTGGCTGCCTCTGAGGGAAAATCCTCCCCGTATTCTTCCATATAGCTCCAAACTTGGGCTAGGAAAAATCCTAAGGCTTTGGGATCTCCCCCGTATCTTACTTCTAACAGAGGCAATCTAGGAGCTCTACACCTTCTAGGAATCACACCTCCCGCTGAGGGCCCCGGGGCTGCTGCTGGATCGGGTTGATTTATGGGAGAGGGGGCTGCTCTGCTTCTTCTGGCTGGGGCTACTTCCCCTTCATTCCTTTGTGCAGCTTGGAGTTGTTCAAAGGCTTCATCGAGGAGTTTCCTGGCTTGATTCAGTGAGAGTTCTCTCTTTTCCTTCTCTTGCCATGGCTCCTCTTTTTCACGCCGGTGGGTAGTTGTGACTCCAGGGGGTGGGTCCTTCTCCGGATCTTTCCAACCAACCCTCACCGACCATCTGGGCTTCACCACTGGATCCTCTTCCAGACTGAGCTCTGCTAGCGATTGGGCTTCTTGTACCAGCAGAGAATCTTGCCCTCCAATAGCTCCCAGGTCTTCCTGATCACTAGTTGAAGATGACATGATGTCCAGGCCCCCTCGGAAGAAAATTGGGTATTCTCTCCGGGTGGGCTGGTAGAGCAGATTCAGCTGTGAAGCCCAGATGGTCGGTGGGGGTTGGTTGGAAAGATCCAGAGAAGGAGCCCCCCCTGGAGTCACAACTACCCGCCGGTGTGGAAAAGAGGAGCCATGGCTTTGATATTGGGTTGCAGTTGCGCAGAGAAAAGAAAGCTAAGCGGGAAATAGAAACCTAACTCTATTGTATGCTCCCCCCCCCACTTTTACACAACAGAAGAATGTAACACCTCCAGCTCACTTCCCAGACTTGTCCCTACCTCCCCTCCCCCCCGTTTCTTATGACAGCCGAAAGATGCAAAGCGATAGTAGAAGATCTTGAAGGCTGACATTGTTGATGATTTACTGCTGGCATCTCAAACCGAGCTATCATGTAAAACAGATACCCTGTACTTACTTAAAGCCCTGGCAGAAAGGGGGCACAAAGCCTCTCCTTCCAAATTGCAATATTTAAAACAAGAAATAACATCTGGGCTACATTATTGCACCAGGAATTAGAAGACTGGCCCCTAATCAGGTAGAAACTATTTTAGCCATGAAACCACCCCAGACAAAACAACAAGTAAGAGCCTTACTGGGAGTACTGGGTTTCTGCTGCCCATGGATCCCCTCGTTTGGAGAATTAGTCCGAGCACTTATCCAATTAACAGGCAAAAACATGCCTGACCTCATTGAATGGTCCAAATCTCTGGACAAAACACTTCAGACCATGAAACAAACCCTGGCATCAGCTCCAGGACTTGGGCTACCTGACTATAGGAAACCTTTTACCTTATTTATCCATGAAAAACTAGGTGTTGCCTCTGGCATTCTCACACAGCCTTTTGGACACACACATCGACCAGTCACTTACTATTCTGTAACCCTAGATCCAGTAGCTCAAGGGGCTGTCCCCTGCTTAAGAGCTGTGGCAGCTACAGTCGAACTGGTGAAACGATCTAAGGATTTGGTACTAGGACATCCACTATTGCCCCATGAAGTTTTTGCAATTCTCTTAAAGAGCCAGACACAAGCCTTTACTCAGCAGCGTTTGGCTCAATATGAAGCTGAACTTTTTACCTCTGATCACATTACATTTGAAAGATATAATACTCTAAACCCAGCTATCCTGCTCCCCACAGAACAGGAAGAAGGCAATCTCCATGATTGCCTCCAATTACTGCATGATGCTGAACAACCCCGCTCCGATTTAACAGATACCCCGTTACAAAACCCCGACATTGAACTTTTCACAGATGGTTCCTCTTATATGCACCAGAACAAAAGAGTAACGGGAGCAGCTGTAGTCTCTCTACAAGAAATCATCTGGGCTTCCCCCCTTCCTCCTTCCCATAGCGCCCAAGCAGCTGAGCTTATAGCTTTAACGAAAGCTTATGAAACTGCTAGGAACCGATCGACCAACATTTATGCAGACGCCAAATTTGCTTTTGGAGTCTGCCATACAACAGGAGCCCTATGGAAACAATGGGGTTTTTTAACTTCAGCAGGACAACAAATAGTACATGCATCATTAGTAGCCAAACTGTTAGAAGTCATCCAATTACCGCAATCACTAGCAGTCATCCATTGCAAAGCCCACCAAACAGATGACTCTACAATAACAAAAGGAAACCAATATGCAGATGCAACAGCCAAATGGGTGGCAACCAAACCTCTACCTCACACCATCATCACCCCAGCCTTAACAACGAAACCAAGAAATATCATACACACAGTTTCTAAACAAAGGGGAATCTGAACAATGGGAAAATAAATTTTCAGCTGTTTTTGACCAAGGATTTTGGAGAGTCCCAGATGGCAGACTGATAGCCCCACAACGTCTCCTTAGGCTAATTTGCCAAAGATTACATACAAAGGGACATTGTGGCACACAAGCTATGGTGGATGCCATCAGAAGGGTATGGTATGCACCTGGAGCCTATAGTGAGGCTACAAGAATAGCCACAACATGCCAAACCTGCCAAGCAAATAATACCACCTCCAGAAAAACAATTCATGAAGGAGGAAGACCCTGGGCACAGAAACCATTTGGAAAGATCCAAATGGATTATTTAGAACTATCTAAGGCAAATGGGTATCAATAGGCTCTTGTCTGTAAGGACCAACTAACTCACTGGGTATAGGCTTTCCCATGCCACCATGCTACTGCCCTAGAAACAGCCAGACACCTCCTTAAGGATATTGTGCTTAGGTTTGGGGTTCCCACCATTCTGGACATGGATAAGGGAAAACATTTTATAGCACAAGTCCTCACACATATATTTCAGGCTCCAGGCATTACCCAAAACCTCCATGTACCCTATTCTCCCACTTCCTCAGGAGCTGTGGAGAGAGCTAACAGGGAGATAAAAATCCTACTGAGCAAATTCTGTCAGAAGACACACCTCTCCTGGCCATAAGTGCTCCCAATTGCCCTCTTTTATCTCAGAACTAGACCAAGACAGGACATAGGTATTTCCCCCTTTGAATTCCTTTTTGGTTGGCCTTCCGATACCTTACAAGGTCTCAATCCTCATTCCCTCTGCCTAGATAGGGGGGATATGGTTCTCTCTTCTTATCTTGCAACCCCGCAAAAGCAACTACAGACCCTCTGGACCCAGAGTGTGCTGATGCAGACCTTACCCCTGGAAGAAGCCCTTTACCCATATGAGCCAGGAGATTGGGTGTGGATCAAGTTCTTCACCAGAACCTCACCTCTACAACTCAGGTGGAAAGGACCCTACCAAGTTTTATTGACTACTCACACTGCCATTAAGATCACAGAACAAGACTCTCGGATAGACCACAGCAGTCATAGACCACAGCCAAACTTCACCACAATCAATCCCACTCATCAAACTCAAGAAAAATCTGGACACAGATCAATGGACGCTTGCAGCATTCTTCAACACCATTGAACCAAACAATTCTGAGGAACAAAGGGCAACCACTGAATTACACAAAACTGGACTCCCAGGTGCTGAGTTATAACACTCTATTTTATATATATTATATATATATATATATAATTTTATGTGGGAGAAAATCCGAATAACCAAAGATCCACATACAAATAACCGCAAAAACCTCAGAAAAATATAAATATAAATATATTTATATGCTTTTTTAAGTTTTTGCGGGTACTTACATGTGTGCTGTTCAGCTTCCTTCGGGTATTATCCCACGTCATTGTAGTTCTGTTAAAGTTGTAGCAACGTTTCAGCAGAATCTCATCTGCCATCCTCAGGCTTCTGTATGGATATGGGTCTTACAGCTCCTGGTTTTAAATTTGAGGCTGGTCCATTCTGATTGGTTGGGAGCCTGGACCTGTTTCATTGGACTTGGAGTTTGATTGATTGGTGTTCCTGGTTTCTTCTGTCTGTTTTGTGGCTTTGATTGGCTGGCAACACTCTGTTCCTGTGTTGGAGGCTTTCAGTGCAGCTTGGCTTCGTGTGAAAGGACGGCTGCTATTCATTAGCAAG
>BLBF01000083.1:3183554-3262757 GCA_015471245.1 Laticauda colubrina | reverse complement strand
ATAATTACTGACAATCAGTATTAAAAGAAGTAATTTTGGAGGTTTGAGATTAGTTTTAAAATGTCTCATCAACTTCAGGTGAAGTCTTACTGACTATTTATTATTATGGTTCATTGCATAGTCAGCCAGCTGTTTAGATTGGATTTGGCATTTTTATGTACCTATTAAGTCTTTCCCAAGGACCTGGGATAGACAAACATTGTTATTTGATGGTGTTAAAGGTATCATTGTAGAATATAAGCTGTTCCAAATAAAGTAACTGACTGATGGTGAATTTGTCAACCCCGATGGTGTTCAAGTGATGCTCCAGAAGTTTTGGGATTGCATTCAGAGCACCTATTATTTTTAATATTATTGCTTTCTTTTATCATAGTTATTTCACTTCTATGTGCAGATCTTTGTATTTTGTGATTTTCTCCAGTTTTTCTCCTTCATTCTGCTGTCCCCAGGAACTGCAACGTCAATTATTCAGGCTTTTTAGCCTTTCTTATCAACAATTGTTAAGTCTGGGGTGTTATGTGGCAGTCTGGTGCTTTGTTTGAATTCCAAAGTCCCAGAGCACTTTAGCTGTTTTATTTTCTGTTACTTTGTCTCTACCATGGCCCCACCAGTTCTTCAGATTTATAAATTCACCATTGTTGCTACTTTTTCATCCCATTGTTTGTAGTCAGTCTGAGGCAGAGTTCTTTCTCTGCAAAGAAGCTGCAGAAATAATGGAATACTATGTTAGGTACTGCAAGATGATTGCACCAAAAATGCCATGAAAAGGTAGTAACAATGGTGCACTTGAAAATTTGCAAGAAATACTATTTGCCTGAAAACAATAATGGCTGGGATATTATCATTATCATTATCATCATTATAATTAATATAATTATTATCATTATCATCATTATCATTATTATAATTATTATCATTATCATTGTCATTGTTATTGTTATTATTTACTTATACTATTTATATAGCTCCCCATTTTACAAAAAAGTGGTGCACATTAAAAACAATTGCAAAATTAAAATATTAAAAACAATATTAAAACAATTACACACAACAAGACAGTAGAGAAAAACTGATGTTAAAATGGTGCAGCCATTTTATTAGATCATCATTTCCTTGAGATCCTCCAAGCCTGCTGACACAGCCATGTTTTGAGGAACTTTCAGAACGTTTGGTTTTCTATTGGAAAATTGGTGGCTGAGAAGACTTCTCCCACAATATGCTTTTTGGAGGCTTCCTTTATGACTTTTGGAGGGGATAAGATCAGAGGTGGTATTCAGCAGGTTCTGAGCAATTTTGGAAAACCGGTAGCGGAAATTTTGAGTCATTTGGAGAACCAGCAAATGCCACCTCTGACTGGAGATTTTACAATTTTGAGTCGTTTGGAGAACCAGCAAATGCCACCTCTGACTGGAGATTTTTCCCCTGCCATGCCCACCAAGCCAGGCCCACAGAACCGGGAGTAAAAAAAAAATTGAATCCCACCATTGGATAGGATCGTTGTGTGCCTCCAGGAGCTGTATTGTTCTCTAGAAGTATTACAATTCACTTGCTAAGAGCATCTTTGAAGTTTTGCAATATTTTCCTCCCATCTTTCTGTTTGTCTAGGGCCAGGAGGAAAGTACTTCCAGATATAAGATTTTTTAGTGTCCTCTTCTTTTTCTGTTTTGACAAACAAGGTAATGGTCAGCAATTACCGCTCCATAGGTTAATCTTCAATAGTCTTCACTGCCCATTTACTTATTTTAAAAAGTTGCACAGCCATGCAGTTGCATATGTATTCATTAGATACATTTAAAGAAACATAAAACACTATCTTCCATTTGAAGCAAACAAACAAACACTGATTATAAATGAGCAAAGGAAAAGTAAGCAAATTTCTCCTTTTACTGCAGCACTACATTTGTGGCTTATAGAATGTGTTTCCATGATTTGGAAATGATAAGTCATATTTTACTTTCCAAACACTGCTTGATTTACCTGAAATTATAATGACTGTGGGGGTGTTTTGTGTTCTTGGTGGAGAAGAGAGGGGTGGTTGCATAGGATTGTATGATAAATGTAGTAGACATTGGCATTGTATTGATTAATGTGTGACCACAGAGCAATAATCGAGGGTGTAAATATTACCAGTATAACAGTGGTGTTTATTTAATTTACCCTGAAAATTAAAAAGGCAGGAATAACAGACTGCAAAACTTATAACTGTCAGATGAAAAAGTAGGAAGAGTTTGCGCAGTCAATTTAAGAACAGAGTCACAGACTCTAGAGGGCAGGCATAGATTGGAAATCAGTAACAGCACCAAGGATTAAGTTAAAGTTGCAAATGATGGCAGTTAATATGAAGAAAGTCAAAAGAAGAACTTGTTGTTTTAAAGCAAGTTCCTTTATGTCCAATAGCAATATTTATTTAGTACCATCAGTTAGATTAAAAAGGTAAATTTTGAGAACTGTACTCTGCAGTTGAGAGGTATGAAAGCTATGGAGTTGTATTAATTGAGAAGGGCCTACAATGCCATCAATAATCACTGGATGGCAGTAGGTGACCATAGTATTAGCAAGTTCTATTACTAGAACTGAAAACTAAAAAAAAAAAATATGCATGTCTTATCACTTGGCTCCCACTCACCCCATATTCCATTCCATCCTCTTGACTTGTAGTTGTGTGATTGAATGGATTTTGAAGATAGATAGTTTTACAGTGATTCTCTGGCTTGCACTTCAGTATAAAAACAGCTGTATAAGAAAGTACATGAACACAGATACATTAACACAGAAATTTTCCAAAAAAGAGGCATAAAGGAAGAATATTCTTTAGCTGCATAACTAAAGGAACAAACTAAAACATGTTTAATTAAGCTACACAAGGATAGTGTGGGCAACTGACAGAGTTTGTGTAATATCCATGGCTTATCAAAATTAGCATTAATTGAAAGGAGGGGAAGTGCTAAATAAAATTTCCTGGAAGCATAATAGGGCATTCACCTAATTGGGTGGGTGACAGGAAGTGTTCCAGGTTCAGTGGGAAATTCCTCATTTGTGCATGGAAGTTGCACTTTAGGTAGGTGGCTTGAAAGAAATCCCCTCTGGATTTCTATAGGAAAGGATTTGCGAGCTCTGCTAAAACAGGCTCTGCTTTTCTCCGGTAAAGCTCTATGTAAAATTTCTCACTTATTTCCAAAAGATACTTTGAAAGAAGAATGTGCTCATCTGAAGTTTGCTTACAAAAACGGGTACTTGATTTTACTCTATTCTTCTATTTATATGGCCACCCAATTCAAAACAACCTTGGGCAGCATACAACATACTTAAAACAAAAACAAAAACATCAGACCTCAGAAACAAACAACTGGAAACTGGGGACTATCATTCAATCCAGAAAACATCTCTTAAAAACAGAGTCAGAATCAACAGGTTGGCTCAATGCCTATGGGAACAGCCAGAAGTTCAGTGATTTTGAAAAGGCCAGTCAGTCTGAATCCAACAAGTCAGTCCTCCTGATTGAATAGGCAGGTATGGTATATCAGTTCTGCCTAGGGAAATTGTCCTTTTCAGAACTAAAAATGGAAGGTCCTTGCTACCAGAAGTCCCTAGAAGTCCCGGCCTTGGTGCAGCGGTTAAGGTATCACCTGCCATTTTGACATTATGGGCTTTCCTGTACAGGACGATCAAAGCTTTTGACTTGGAATAGGGTCAGCTCCTTTGCACCTCCTTTGCACCATGCTCAGGAATTTGGTCTTGGATGAAGCTCTTACAAAAGAAGTCCTCAGAAGTCCTTAAATAGAAGCCTTTTTGAAAATTCCATCCTAGCCTGGTCAGAACTGAAGCTAGGACTGAGATGACTGACCATTTTTAAAATTTAGATCAAGTACCTTGAAGTTGTCCTTGTGGGTCCTTCTTTGTCCAGACAGGAAAAGCACAAATGTTGAACATACAGCTACATCAAGAGGATGAAGGGATTTTGGTGGGAAATTGGTAGCCATCCTGACTTGGTTCATGCATTGTACCTAATCCTAATAAATATGTTTGTGTGTGTGCATTAGCCTAGCACAGGGTGGGTTGTAGAGTTTCTAAGCCATGTTTCTTCCTCAGACTGGCTTCACACATTGCCATGAACTAAGTTATCTTTTTACAGAAAAATTCTCGTTCAATATGATGAAAGAAGTTGTTTGTGTTTTAAAAGAGGGGGGGAAAAAGATAAAATGCCACAGTGTAAAGTGTGATATTCTTGGTCTTACTGAGTTATAAAGCTGGCCAAAAATATCTTTATCTTTCACAGTATACTCCTCTCTCCAGCAGGGCGATATCATCAGAAAATTTCTCTGCACCCTCTGGATTATTTTTGTTGGGAAAGAGGACTGTAGAAAATATCAGAACCAAGTGTAGCGCTTTCTACCCTCTCCAACAGTGAAAGTCATCACCATGAGAAATTCAAAATATCTGAGTCCCCTGTGAAGAAGGCAGAAAAACAGAAGCCCCTTTCACAAGGGAATAAAACTTTTTAGAACTGCAAGACGGCTGAAGGAAAAGGTTGAGGGGGCCTGTTGGGTAGTGGGGGGGGGGGGAGCAAGTGGGTGCTTCCAGATGGCCATGAATCAATGACGAAATCATTGAACAAGGATCCTTCAGGATGGAGGTGTTATAAGTATTCGGGGTGGGGGTGGGGTGGTAGATAGAAAATGAGGCATCCCAGCGAACGGTGGAGTTCTGGGTACACCGGGAAGTGTCAGCCCACAGAGATATGAGCACAGTGGGCCTGGCTGTATTGTAAAGCCAGAGAGGCCCCACAGCAGCCGGCAGCAGCTTAGTAAGAGGCCTGGTGTTTGGTCTGTTCCACATCAATGGGGCGTCCAGCTGTGGCTGAGGATGAAAGAGAAAGAGAGGATTAAAGGCTCCCGGGGCCATTTCTAACCCGCCGAAGACTTACTGACGGGGCAGTGTGTAGCTTCAAGAAGCCTTCTTCATATGGAAAATATTAGGAAGCAAGGAAAAAGAGTTTCTATCCAAACAGGGGAGATGTTTGCTCCAAAGAGCCCTAGAAATATCATTTGGATCCAAGTCAAAAAGGCATATGCCTGACACCAATTCCCATTGCAGCCCAAGAGAAGGATTACATATTCAGTGAATTTATGTTCACATTTATTAGGGAGAAAAGGTGGATTTGCAGCCTGAGGCTTAAATCAGCATTTCCTTCAGAATGATCTGCCACGTGAATATAACATCAAGATTGAATCAAAATTCATTATTTATTTTTCAGGATTCTAGCCCACATGAACAACATCACTCGTGTCATGGCAATCCCTCGAGAGACACCCAAAGTCATCTTTTATGTCTTCTGTGGAAAAGATCTGCGTCTCAATGATTTCTCCGTGCCTTGTTTCCAAAGATGCATGCCGGGATCACAGCCTTTGAAATGTCACGGGAATCGCATGATTTGTGTGAAAATATGACCAGGAAACTTGATGTGGAGGTAGAGGGGAGCAGAAAGACAAAAAGCCTGTCTGATAATGAATGGCAGAGAAGGAATATACAGAGACAGGATGAGCGGGTGGGTGGGAAACGAATATAAATGGGGAACCAGTGAAAGGATCAGGGAAGGAGGGAAAGAGAGGCTGGGAGGCAGAGGCTGGGGAAGCAAGGGAAGAGCTGCCTGCTTCGCAGTTGTGTTATTAAGGAGGTCACTGGGTGAGAGGGCCAGGCCTGCAGGAATTGAGGCCCATGCTGCTGCAGGATGTTTGTTATTGGCAACAAATTGCTAACAGAAGTGAGAATCATTGTGCTCCGGGGAAGGGAGGAGGAGGCTGACTCTTGCAAAGCGGGTTTGAAGGGCACAGAGCAGGTTTTCCCCCTCCCGCTTAGGAGCCAGCATGCAGCCCATAGGTTAAAGTTGAGAATAAATAATCTACAAAGCTAGAGTTTCCTATCTCCTGTTTTGGCTGCAGCAATCTGACTCCTGTCTCTTCCCCCCCCCCCCATGTTCCCTGTCCCTTCTACCCCTCCCTCTTCTCCCTCCCTCTCCCTCCTTCTTTCTCCTCCCTGTTCCCTCTCCCTTTCTAGAAATTGTGGATGTTCCAGCACTTGAGGTTTTAAAGAAAAGATTGGACAGCCATTTTTCTGAAATGATACAGGGTTTCCACCCTGAGGGAGTTGGACTAGAAGACCTCCAAGGTCCCTTCCAACTCTGCTATTCCCCTTTCCCCTTCCCCCATCCCCTCAGCACTCATTTCCCCCAGGCACTCTTTTACTTTTTCCTCTCCTGTTTATTTCGCTCTTCATTTTATTTTGCCATCATAGCATTCATTCCATTTTACAAAAAAAAATAAAATGCTTCCCTTTCCCCAATGTCCGGCTCTTAGCCTACCCACAAATAGAGTGGGTGAATTTTCTCACATCCATGCTTATGAACTGATACAGAAATCTTCACATATTTTTTGCCTGATCCTGCAATTGTGATCTCTCTGGCTATCCCTACAAAATAAGCCAAAACAATCCAAACACACTGGAGCCCTAAGGTTCCAGATCTTTGTACCATAGCATTTGGCTCCTGGAAGGTACATCAGGACAGGGGGCTCCAACCTTGGCAACTTTAAGCCTGGAAGACTTCAACTCCCAGAATTCTGGGAGTTGAAGTCTTCCAGGCTTAAAGTTGCCAAGGTTGGAGACCCCTGCATCAGGAGATTTATTAGTACACCTATTCTATTTGACCCGCTACATAGCAGCATGTAATTATCCTTGGCTGATCAAACAAACAAGAAATTCATACCTAGTTAGCACTTGGAAGAAAGACGGCCAAAATATTCCATCCATGGTTATCAATTAAACTTGAAAATTTAATAAACATCCCTGAAAGCTATGACAAAGCTAGATCCGGCTCGTGGATAAAAGAAAAAGATAAATAATCCAACAAATATATGAAAGCAGTCTGAAATAGTGCCTGTTTTGGGAGATTTTAAATAAAGTCAAGAATAACTAAAGCACAACATTTTATGACAGTAAGAATACAGGCATTTTAACTGTGATACAATATTAGTTGCCAATGAACTAGGGATTGAACTTTAATTTAGCAATCCCTCCATTAGATCAGACCTTGCTGGGTGACAATAGCTATTCTGGTTTCTGGATCTCAGTATTCCAACTGGGGGAAAAAATACTGCTTGGAATTATTATAAAGTTTGCTGAGATAATATGCAATCTTAGAGAAGTTTATTCAGGAATAAATCCCATGGATTTTAGTGTGACAACCCCAAACATCTACGTACTTCTGGATAGACATGTAACTTCTAATGTGCATAGGGCTGCAGCTCAAGATCACTAAATATTAAGTATTTAGTGTGATAAGTAAATTCACCTGCATACTGATATAAGAACAAGCAATACAATTGGAAGAGGATTTATTGGGGTGCTTGTGATTCATGAAAGGAATAGTCTCACAAGGATTTATCTTTTCCCCTAATTTTACATACAGTCCTTTAAGAGTAAACTCATGAAGCAGACTAAACGTCATAGGTGAGATTCAATTTTTTTTTACTACCAATTCTGTGGGCATGGCTTGGTGGGCATGGCAGGGGAAGGATACTATAAAATCTCCACTCAGAGGTGGTATTTGCCGGTTCTCTGAACTATTCAAAATTTCCGCTACTGGTTCTCCAGAACTGGTCAGAACCTGCTGAATACCAACCACCTCTGGGTACAGCAGGGAAGCACTGAAGTTCTCTTCAGTTAACCCGTGGAACTCCTTGCCATCCCTTGTTCAGAAAGTTCTTACCAAAAGATTACACTTCCCAATACCATTCTTACATTAAGTCCACTGTTGCACTAGAGGTGCAGGGTGCTCTTTCATCATCTACCTCTTCTGAAGGTTTCTTAAACAATGTTTTGCCCCTGTCCCAGAGATAGCTGTATAGACATCTCTTTGTGTGCCCCCCCCATCTTGGAAATCTGTCTCTCTTCTAATCCACTCCCTGGGCAGCCCATGTGGATGAAGGTCTGCTGAGCTGCTGTCTGAGTTGCTTAGTTAAGAACAATAAACAAATGCCTAAATGGCAGATTATTCTTTTAAACCTGACTTCTGCTGCCTGCAAACAGTCCTGAAGCACCCACCTCCTGTCCCGCTGCAGCCCCTGGCTTCATGCCTCACTTGAAATCTGATCTCCTTTCCTTTGGAACAGCCAAGTTGCTTGGCCTCTGCATGCACCTTAGCCCCTGACCTTGTCTAGGCCCTCCTGTCCTTTTTCTGACACATACCAGGGTAAATATTCACCCAAATGCACTTACTACTTGCACATTCTCCGGTAAACTTGCTTAGTCACATTATATTCACCCACACTTAGCGGAGTTTGGATTTTGCTTCTTGGACATGAATCCCTAAGGAAGGCAACACTGTCCCTCCCTTCTGCCCCCATCACAGACATGCCATTCGGATTCAGATTGGTTGGTTAGGAAGATGCAAATGTGCTTCCTAATATGTATCTCTGTTCTGTCTGTGCCACAGCCTTATTTATTTATTTGGAGGGTTTTTAATCCTGCCTTGAAGACCGTAGTTTTTGTCCAAATGACTAGGGTCAATAAAAAAAAAAAAAAAAAAAGACAAACGAGTCTGTAAAACTTGGACGAGGCAGGAGCCCAGTTCTTTCATGCCAGAAGGATGCTATAAAGAATAAGCCTGACATTTACTCTACTTGAAGCCAGGTTGATCTCTTGCTAGAATTGGGGGCTGCTGATCTTTTGGCCAAAGGGTGAGTTGACAGTGTGCTCAACACTTGGCAGGATATGTTTGTTTTTCAGGGCGGATGCAACTATTAGCTTCTGGTCAGCAGAAGAAACAAAAATGATTTCCTCTTTGTTTTCATGTTCCTCCTAGGAGTAAGGAGGCCCTGCTCCTCAGTGTTCTTTGGTTCCTGGCTGATAGATGAGGCAGGAATATGCTTCCCTTCAGCACTCTTGTGACATACATCAAACTTTTGAATGCCCTGCTAATTATCACATCCAGATTCCACTTGCACTATTTTTTTGAGCCATCCAGCAGCAGCCATTGATAAGAGTGAGACCCAGGAAGAGCTTCAGTGAGCATAGTGCAACATTGTCCCTTGGTAAATAGGAAACTGAAATAATCTTTCCCAGGTGTTTGTCTGGCTCTTGTATTCTGATATCCCAACAGGCCATAAAGAACTGAAACATAAAATAATGAGCCAGGTGGTATATGATGTTAGGCATATAGGCATCATGTCTACACTTGGCCAGTAATTCCATGTGTTGAAAAGGATGGTCAGGTGTGGTACACATGTGGCCAATGCAATCTTTTTAATCTCCAAGGACAAACACCAAATGGAACAGGATGGGTTCCTTTTGGGATCAGAATAAGAGAGAAAAACTCTTACCCAGAAAATCTGCTTTCTTCCACTAATCAGTGAAAATCCTATTCATGTTTTCATTCATATTTTTAGCCTTTGTGCTATTATGGCAGAAGACTGGTGCTTGAAAATGGCTGGAAGTAGCCAGCGATGTGGTTTGTCTCAAATTTGAAATTATTCATTTATTTTCAAGATGGATCCTAACATTTCGACCATATGCTGATTTCATTATCTTTGAAGACAATTGTATGCTTCACAGCTGTCTTTTGGATGTGCTTAGGAATCTTTTCACTATGTCTTTTTAAAGATATAAATTCAGAAAATGGTTGGGTAGTAAAACAAAAGGACCACTCAGTCTTTATCCTTCACTTCTGCAGTAACCCAGATAGTTTTGATTCTTAGAGTGAGTGATTCCAGTAAAAAGACTTGATAAATTTGGGTTAAAATGCTGTCCATCAATCCTTGATCCAGCAGGAAACTACTTGCATAGCATTTGCTGTCCCCACTGCTGATCACTATCCTGGTATGCTGGCACTGCTTTTATTTATACTTCATATATGTTAAGGAGAGTGACTGATGGATTACCCAACTTTCTTCTCTTCACTTTCACCAATGTCTCCTACGGATGGAAAAGGACTCTCTAATCACCTGTTTTTACTTGGTAACATATCCTACATGAGACATGGCACTCAAGACTTTCTCTGTCTCCCACTAAAAGCAGCATTAATTGAAGTGCAGCAAAGAAGGTGATAGTATCAACTCACACACCTTCTTTTACTACATGCTCAAAAAGGCATAGAAAGGGAAATCACACATTTGTTGCTCCATGTACTCAAGCAACTGAATCACTTAAGTGCCTAAAGACATAGGAAAGAACATGAGAAACTGCCTCTATTAAAGTGCTTTGACTCTACTTCCAATGTTATTGGGGAGGGGGCAGGGAAACTAGAAGTCATCTTCCATTTCAACACTCTCATGAATTTCCATCAATGCTTTCAGTTTTATTCTATGGAAAGTTTCAGAAATGTTCTAAGAAAAAAAATCTGAATAATGTCCAATAAACAGCAATAATTTCAGCAGCAGATGTTAGAGCTCTCTGGAATTATGCACATTTAATCTTTAAAAAAATTACTAGCCATGCTGGCTGACAACCCTGGGAATTAAATGTCTATGGAGATTCTCAGTCATCCACTTTTGTCCCAAAAGTGCTTTTTCAAGAGGCAACTGGACTTTCTGGCTTTTCTTTGAAGACATTTTGCTTCTCATCCAAGAAGCTTCTTCAGCTCCTTCCATTCTTCACCATCCAGCCAAAGCTGAAGGAGCTTCCTGGATAAGAAGCTAAACATCTTCAAAGAAAAACCAGAATGTTCAATTACCTCTGGGGATTAAACTTTTAGACTATGGAGTGCCCCGGTCTGGTCTATGTATTATTAACACATGAGTTGGCCATACTTATCTCTTGAGTGGATGCTTCCTCAAAATGCTCAGGACCATGACACAGAAAGGTGGATGGTAGGGATTGATATCAAAGATTCATATCTGTATGTGGCTATGGACCTTCCAGATATGTGGTCCTCCACAACAAGAGAGGCTGCTTGTTGAACCCTCCACTGCCCTTCGCCTTGCTGTTCTTCCCTGCCTGTTGTTGGGCACAATCCAATTCTGCAGCAGGAGTTGGGGAAGAGAGTGGATTAAAGGATTGACAGAGGAATGTCAGTGATTCAGCATCTCACTGTTTGGCAAGACAGACTTTGGGGAAAGCCATAACATCATGCTTAACAATCAGCATGCTACTGAGCAGAGACGAGGGCAGATTTTACAACTGGTTGCACGAAGCTCCGACCAATCTAATTTTGTACATCATTATCAGTACATTTCCTAAAGTACTGCATAAAGATTTCTTAAAGTTTCTCTGCAGATCTGTGCCGAAGGATCAGAGAAGCAACTTTTGCATCAAACACACCACAAAAGTAATGTCTAGTGTAAGTCATATGTTGCATAGGTGCACGGCAGTGTAGAAAAAGACGCAGACATGGATTTCAGTTAATGAAGATGACGAATTTTAAGGAAAAAAAAAACCGCAACATCAGTTGTGAACTTCTATCTTGAAATACAACCGAAACTAGCGTTTCCTCGTCGAGGGGAAAGCATGCAAGTCAGTTCATTCTGCACTTAACAGACGTTGTGTTTTCACCTGGCGTGGTTATGGTTTTTTGCATTCTGATTCACACCCGCCATAAAATGGGGCTGACTGGATAAATTGCCCCAGTACCCAAAAGGTGTATGATGAGCCGGACAGAACGATCCGAATTGCCGCTGTGCGTGCCCTGAAGTGACAGAGTAAAATCAAACCAGGCTGTTGTAAGTTTTGCTCCTGCCAGCCGTTTTAGCAGAGCCACCTTATTGCAAGGTGGAAGGAGGAAAGCTTGTGTCAGCTGGGGGGGGGGGGGAGAAAGAAAGTAGCCCAACTACTCCTTAGGAACGCCCTGCCTGATTATTCCAGTCTTTATTTTGTGTTTCCCGGGATTTTCTATGATTTCCCCCCCCCCTTCCCAGTCAATATCCCGGCGCAAAGCTATCCAAGGAGTCCCCTAAATCAAACTGAAACCAAATCAGATCGTTCTCGTCCCAGTCCCTACTTAGATGTAGTGAAAACTCCCGGGACCCCCCAAATCCAGAAGGGGCGGCTGCCAGAGAGGACTTTCCCAGGCGGATCCCAGCGATCGAGACGCAGACAATAGCAAGTTTGAGCGCTTGGATTCCCACCGATCCGCTTTTCGCGCTCGCGTTTCTCTCTCCTCGTCCTTTCGGGCTCGTGCTCTGAATTGTCCTTCGCTGGCTCTTCAGATCGCCCTTCTCCCCCCCCCCAGGGTTTATTTGTCTTCTTTCGCAGAAAGAAGGGAAGGAAAGAGAAAAGAGGAGGAAAGGGTATTTTGGAAAAGGGCCCCACCTGGCTTTAGCAGATGGCTCCCGCTTCCCTTTTTGCCATTTGCAATGTTTTCCACAAAACAAGGCGCAGATCCACAGGGATCATTTGTGTGGGGAGATCTGAGAATATTAGAGGGGGGCTGGGGGAGAGAAGAGAGAGAGAGAGGAGAAAAACCATTCGGGAAGGATCCCACCTGCCGGAGCTGGCAGCTGACAAGGGCTCTGGCTTCCCTCGCTTCCCGCTCCTTCGATCCGCTTTTGCGCTCGCCGTTTGGCAGGAGCGTTTCCCGTCCTCCCTTTATTGCACATTCTGAGCAGGAAAACGTTCTTCCCATGTCTTTAAACGTCTTTTTTTTTCACGGAAAAGTTCCTCTCACTATTTAGAAAAGCGGAATTAATGCGATTCTACCGTTGTTTCTTTGTACTTTATTTTTTGGGGGGAAATTGTACATGGGCGATCCTTAATTCTAAAGTCGTCTCTCTCTCTCTCTCTCTCTCTCTCTCTCTCTCTCTCTCTCTCTCTCTCTCTCCATCTCTTTAATTGTTTTAAAACGCTTCCGCGGGAGGGAAAGAAATTGTCCTACTTCTTTGGCACATCTTTAACCTTTCCAGTATCTCCTACAAAAACTAAAAAAAAACCCAACATATATTATACATTTTTAAACAGGGAGGTTTTGACAGGTCAGTTTCAAACCCTCCAATCCTCCCCCCCCCTCCCCAATCATCTTCTTATGCGGTATTGGAATAAGACAATGTTGCCGCTTGGATTTTTTTGACAGTTAAATTGCAATGTAGGCAGAGAACGGAATAGGGATCCTGTCTCTTTAACTCTGTAACTAGACAAAGACTTTTTCCCCTTTGAGAGCTGAGCCCGGGATCAGAACTGTCAGATGATCTTCCAGCACTTGGGAGAGTTTGCAGAGTCATAATTATATCTTTTAACCTGTCTTGCTCTTTGCAAAAGAAAGGTCCTATTATATTGAAATGAGATTATTAGCCATCAAATACTTTCTTTCTTGGGATTCTTCCCTATTTTTTAAAAAATTCAAATACCTTAACTACTTTGCAATTGAATTTTTATAAGATTTACTTTATACTAAATAAATGTTCTATTGTGGTTATTTAAAAATGTTTTAAATGGGTATTTTCAATATGCAAAAAAGAAAAAAAACTGGGATGCTAGAAATGCTATCCATATAATTAAAGAAAAGGTAAGTTTTCAGAGCACGAGTTATGCTGTTACCCCTCCTCTTTTCTTGTGATAAAACCATGGCAAAATGTTTTGCTTCCTGGGATCTTCTAAAAATCTGCTTTGCCATATGGTGTTCATCTTCCCTCCTCCTTTTTTGTTTTAGTTTCAGCTAAAATACAACATTATTAAAAGAAAACTAAATTAACTTATGGGTAAGGGAAAAAGGAAAATACACAACATTATAATAAATACCAATTACAAATTTAAATGTGTGTTTTGTGAAGATGGCACACGGAAGACATCATACACAAAGAAATACGTATAGCAGTACTAATAATATTCACATTATTGACAGTAATGACTTAGGCCAATGGATATGGGACTAGAATCCTGAATTTAGTTTACCCTGAACATGAATGGTTTTGCTGCTTTGATGAACATTTTATCTATAGTCCCTGTTGTTTTAAGCGCTGGGACTCCTTAAGAAGGAAACTAAACCGTCTTATGTCCAACTGAATCCAGTTGACCCTGTTGTTAAAAAGCACAGTATGGCCTGGTTTTGTGAAGGAGGGGAAGATTCCCAACTGTATAAGAATAAATAGTCAGTTTTCATTACATTGTGGCTTAATCGTATCCCTACCAGGTCTCTGTAACATCTATTCTAGAGCCCGGAGGGTCTATGTGCTTTGTTATCTAGAGGATAAGATGAAGTATATATAGCACCCATGTCCTTTATCCTCTATTTCCCTTCCCACAGGCTCATAAACATGCATGTTGCCACTGACACTCTACCAGTCATACCCAACATCTCATGATCTCCACTGTACATCAGAATTCAGAGCAGCAGCAGATCCAGAGAGCTGAGAAGGGAGCAATTTGCTGATCTATATTCTGGCAGAAGTTGCATGACTGAAAGATTGGTTAGCAGATGTTTTTAATTATTAGCTGCTCTCATGGAAATCCTTTCAAGCTTGAACAGAGGGTTATAAGTAAGTATGCAAAGAAGGAATTATTCTAGATTTAGTCTGAGGATCATAGACATAAAATCTTGCTTAAAGTCAATTTAAATGATTTCATCTTTTCGTCTTCGGCTCAGAGACAGGGCTTGGATTGAAGGGGCCCAGTGCAAAATACGCAGTTGGGTAAAAAAGCTTCATGGTGCTCCAATCTCAAAACCCACCAATTTGTCCCTCCCTTCTGGTACTTTTTCTGCACTTACTAGGCAGTATCACTGGCACTTCTGTTCTGTCTCTTTCATTAGCTTTCAAGAAAGTTTGGTTAGAGGCAAAATGAGCAGTCATCCCTAACATCTTCATTTTGTCACATGGCCACTGTAGGAAAAGAGCAAGGGGTCGAAGACGAGCAGAAATCTTTTGGTTTTTTTTAAAAAACCCACCATATCCATGTTGCTTAACTTGAGGGTGCTTTGGGCTAAAGGGCCTTGGTCTCATGCTTGTCAATCAAAATCAAACTCAATCTCATTATTGTTTTAACTGGTGGATTAGATTTTACGCTGATTTCAAATGGCCCCTATAAACATTTTCATTACCTATGTTTGTTTAGATTATATTTAAGGGAAAGGAAAAGAAATGGGGTGAGAAGAGAAACTGAGAGTAACCAGATGGAAAAGAGGGCATTCTTTATTTTCTATAGTTAGAAAAGTTGCATATGCAATTTTTGTTTCCTTATCTGAGCAATCAAATCAGCTTTGCTATGCAGCTATTAACATTCAGAAGAACCTCCTCTTTGCATTAGGTTACTCTGATAAAAATGGTTCCCATGTTGCAGGTTAAAGTTGAAGTTAGATCCAAACATCTTAAGGTTGCCTTATGAAGTGGGATCTCCTCAAAATCTGCTTTGCCATATGGTGTTCATCTTCCCTCCCTCCCTTCCCACTAAGTGTTCCTTTCTTCCTTCTTTTTTCACATGACATAGTTGATTATCTGAATGAAACTATTTTCTCATTTTATAAGTTGAACCTATTAAATATTTATTCAAAAAGGCATCCAAAAAACAAAGCTTGAATCATATTTCACCAGTGAACAAGGCCAAATAGTCAGCACTCTTCATCATGCCCTCTCTTAGGACCAAAGTACCTTTACATAATGTTTATCTAGTGAAAATTTGTATATCTGCTCCAAGTTTAAATATGGATCTTTAGCAGGCTCAAATATAGGCTCTGTATGTCTTTATGTTCATTATTTCTCATGTTCCATTGAAATCCTCCATGCATTTTTCAGGAATGATGAATTGAAATTATTTAATTTGCTATTAAACCTTTTGCAGAAGTTGTATCTATGAAATGTATTTCATACATTTCATACAGTATTTGCCTTCCATTCTATATCGACATGAAGCTGCAGAATCTTGATTTTTATCAATGAAATGCCTGAGGTGTTAAATAAAATGTAAAATAAGCTTGACTATTGTCTTGGAAGAATTCTGTTTTCATAATTGTTCTTATATGAATGTCTGGGAAATATTTGTATAATTAAAGTCTGTGAACTAATATTTTGCCCATGTAACTGAGGTTCAAACCGCAACTATTTTGATTATACTGCAATCACTAGTCCAAAAACCAGCATTGATGCATGTGTGCATAACTTTGTAGTAGAAATGAATAAGGATGTACAAATAGGGTGTATATATTAATATACATGACATCATAAGTTGAGATATCAAGTGATTTCTCTTTCCATGTTTAATTGTGCCATAATTTAGGTAGTCTTTGTGTAATATAGGTATAATCCACTCCTTTCCAGCACCATTGACACACATTCGGCACTTGCAAGAATCTTCATGAAATGGATTATGAAAGGTTTTTGTTGAAATAAATTCTGAAATTTGACCCATTCCTGGGGTGCCTTGGTAGTTGAGAACAAGAGGAGGAATATACATATTTTCTCCATGTTTTCTCTTAGCACATAACTTCATGATTCTAATTAGTAGCAGTTATCAAAACACAACCCTATGATTTTTTTAGATTTTTAAAGAGAGAGTTATAATGAACGTGGCTGTACATCAGGCAGAGAATCTGGGGGAGATTCAGATCTTTATACAATTAGCATTTGGCATCTTTATACAATCTGTAGGACAGGAATACCCTCCCTCCCACTGGTACCCAGTTGGCTCCCTGACCTATCTAATTTTAACACCAGTATTTATTTTAGATTACAATATTTGAATTAAAAATAAACAAATTGAAAGCTGTTGTCTTGCTTCAAAACAAAGTGCCAGCCTTCACAATCATATTTATTTGCAGGAATGACTCTGATGCCCAGATAGATCATGTAGGCATTCTCAGTGGGTGGTCTTGTGCTTTGTTGAGGAGTTAACTTACCTGCCCAGAAGAATATAAAAAAATGCTGCTGGAGTAGCAAACATTCACCAGAGTCATGGTGGTGCAGAGGTTAAAATACAGTACTGCAGACTACTTCTGCTGCCTGCTGGCTGCCTGCAATTTGGAAGTTTGAATTTCACCGGGCTCAAGTTGACTCAGTCTTCCAAGGTCAGTAAAATGAGGACCCAGATTATTGGGGGCAATATGCTGACACTTAGAGAGGGCTGTAAAGCACTGTGAAGCGGTGTATAAGTCTAAATGCTATTGCTTTTGCTATTCCAGGGAGACAGTAACAAAGAAGAACCTTAATATTTTGCCTTTTGATTACTGATTTCTGACAGATCATGTCCACAGTGGTAGCCATCTTGTGAGATCAACTATGACATGTTCTAAACAGTTCAATCAGCTCACATAGGTGGCATATTTTTATTGCAGGACTTATTTGCCCCAGCTAAACCCACATTTGTTCTGATACCTGTCCAATCTCTTCAGGACTTTGTGAGAAATGAAAATGATGCTGCCAATTCACCCAGCAGATAACAGCCTTGGAACCTATCACCCTCAGGACCTGGTTAACTAGTGGCGCTCATGCTAAGTTTTTTCCTCCTTCTACCATATATCTATATATTGTCTTATTTCAAAGAGAGAGAGAGAGACAGAGACAGAGATGGTTATATTTTTTTCTTATGGATAGAGCAGCAGCTAAAAGAAGTGCAGTTGAGTGGGGAAATTATGAGAGAAGAAAGGACTAAAGAGACATGCTACTTTTTTAAAAAAAATATCAAAAAAAAAGTGTAATATAAATTTGTAGAATATATATCTATTATATAAGGATGACTGGTAAGATGGATTCTGTATTTTAGACAGGTGATTTTTCAGGTTCATAGAAGTTCCATTTGAGGTCTTCAGATTTGAAAAAAAAATTGCAACAAAATTAAAAGTTTGTCTAAACCATTTCTCTTGAAAAATCAGTGTAACAGGTATGGTGGTGCTCTTTATTTTTAGCAGTGGAATAGGAATAGTTCTGTTAAGAAGTAGCATCTTAATCCTTCCTTGACCTAAAATCTAAATCTTCTTCCTATCCCTTTTTTATTTCCCAGGTTTGACTTATATTCGTCACTTTCATTTCCTGCTGTAATAACTTTTTCATAGTAATGCTATTTTAGTAAAGTGAGCTCTAATTATTCCTCATGTACACCAATATTATTGCAATGATAATTTGGACCTGAATCTTATATTTCTAGTTTTATTATTTTGTCTGCTTCAAAAGGAGGGCTTTTATCAAGTTATTGCCCTATGTCAGTCATACACTTTCATATCATCTTTGGTTAAAAAAAAATCAAAATGGCATCAAATGCATTAGGAAAGCTACACCACCCATCAATTTGTCCCATGATGCACAGAGAAAAGAGATGGGGTTTCAACCATGCAGTCACTATTACCATCTTGCCTCACCCCCCCCCCATATTAGTTCTATTCTACTTCATTCATTTTCCTAGCACTTCTATAGTTTCCTTTCCCATGTAGCACCCATTCAGCAGAAGGCTAAACACCAGAACAATGTTCTTTGATAAATAACATAGGGAACCATTTGCCACCATCCCTATTATTAGCAGTCCATTAAAGTATGGTGGCGCCATCGAGACAGGCCTCTGGAGCAAAATTTCAGACCCCAATGCAGATTTGGGGGGAAGGGATTGACAAACACAGTGAGTTATCCTTCCAGAAAAACACATTAGAAAACTAGTGAAATGAATTATTTCCATTTCTATTACAACCAATGCTCCTTCCCATTTCTCAGTACTATTATTAAATCTGGAGTCTAAAATTACCTAACTGCAGCATTCGTGCCAGGATTTGTTCTCACTTTTTCTGGAATGAGTCTGAATTACTGATCCTAGGTCGAATACAAAGCAAGATTTGATCCATAAGAGCCAAATCTCGTGATTTATTGACACATTTGGAGCACTGAGTGTTAGCTATCCAAGTGATTCCACTTCATTTCAGTTTAGGCAATTTTACTTCTATTCCAGCCTCACCATGAAATTTCAATTCTGCACAGTAAACTTCACTTCTATTTATGTATAATGAATACTGCTGAACAACTGCCAGAGTTGGCTATATTCCAGACATGGGTGAAATGATTCAGTACATGATTTGAAAAGTCCTTACCTTACATGGCTCATGGAAGTGTAACTAAGCTACTTGATGTAATTACTATTTTGCCTGAGCATGGTTTTGTAAAGATGAAGTGAAATTTTGCATAAAACCAAGCTGAGAGAGTTGAGGTATGATTTAAAACACCTTTCTATATCTCATTTTTTTAATGCTTATCTGAGAGACATCTTTATTTTTTACTGACAAATTTTGAACAGTATTAATAACTGATTTACTGTTTGCTCCCTGGCCTTCCAACTTCAAAATTGATAACATTGAAAATCAAAATAGAATATGTTTTTAAGGAATTTGTTTTCCAAACTAAGGAATTGAGGCTCTTATGGATAACAAATCAAACCTGATTTCATTCCAATTATGATCCTGAAAGTAATTAGTAGTCTCTCTTGCCAATTTCTGAATCAGTCACTATATCTATGACTTTAACACTAGCATGATCTGCAGACATCAATCAGTAAATGTTTATTTTTATGCTGCAAATTTTTTTAGCTCCCAATCTCTGCATATTAAAAATTGTTCTTAAGGCAGTTGGTTGCTTTTCTGGGGAGAAAGGGATCAGTTCCTAAACCTAGAAAAGTAGTCTGTTTTTGTTAAAAAAAAATATTTGGTCTGTGTCAATTGTAATTGTGACCCAGGATGGTTTTCAGTAAATTAATAATCAATTTTGATTTCTCTTGGATGGTTACTCATCTGATGACAGTTAAGAGATGCATTGATGCTGACAGCTTACTTGGTTACTCTGGCAGCAGCATGGAGCTGAGGGACACCTGCAGCTATTCCTTGAAGTCAGAGACATTTGCAGGTGTTTACACCTTCTATTAAAGAAAGGAAAGAAAGAGACCGTGTGTGCCGAGGAAACAATCTCTCCATGATTAAAAGGAGCAAAGTTAGTTTTGACAGAATCCAGCTATAACCTTGGATGGCTGTAGCCAATCTGAATCTTTTATAGCTGTAGCCAACTTGAGTCAGATCCTTTGACTATTAAACATGAAATTTTTTACTTCAGCTCTAACTTTCACATAGCTTGACATTTGAATACAAAAATGGGAGAAACTCAGAATCTTTCTGCTTTGGCTAAAAACAATGTCTGGTCCCTACCTATTTTGAAAGTATGTTTTCATACCCCTTGTCAGAGCTGTGGTCGAATCTACTCTGTGTTAAAGTAACTGACTTTAGGAATCCATTTTGGAGGCACATCTGGCTGAGAACTGAGTTTCAGGCATTCTCTGATTGATTTTAACTAAGGCTCCCTACATAAGCGAGATCTACAGTCTGGTCAATCTTTCTGTCTTAAAATTAAATTTTTTTAATTTGGTGAAAATACAGCCAAAAAAGAGACACTAATGTCATTACAATCAACAGGAAAGACGAGAATGAAAAACTCCAGAAGGAAAGTTGGTCATGACCACCGTTCTTCAAAGTGAAACTGTAGTTCAAACTGTTGTAATGACAGATTTTTATTCTTTTTAGGGTCCAGTTAGGTTTATCTTTTAATACACTTATCCTATACCTCCCCAAATGCTCACTCTTTCTCTCTCCCTCAACCCTCGCCTTTATTTCTTGCAATAGCAGATGGGATGTTTCCTGTGGAATAAATGTTTGGAATGTGCCTGTGTTGTTTACAATATTGGCTGACAGTGAAAGGCGAGTGTGGCCAGCCTCAGCATCAGCAGCACCTGATACTGAAGATGAAAATGTTTTCCATCACCTCACATGGGCCAAGCACAGACAGCACAACAGTGAGGTCAGGCATGAGGGATAAGGAGCAAAGTCTGCCTTGAGCCAGCTTGGAAAAAGACACAATAACAATGGGCGGAAAAAAAAAGAGCAAATAACATTTTTGTTTCATTTTCTCCAGGAACTTGTTATTGTAGCAGAAATTGGAAAACAATGACCTTCACAGCATTAACAGAAAGCAAAGTGCAGAGCTCTTCAGTTTTCAAGTTGGAGGCGTGTCTCTCTTGGAATATAACAGAGAGGGCGAAAGGGATTTTTCTGACCTTCCTTGTCTGAAGTGGTCATCTGTGGAAACTTGGTTTATACGGGGATTTGTGTGTTGTTACTCCACAGAAGAGCAGTTTAGCATGCACAAAACCCTTACAAGGCTGATGTTGTTATAATAATGCATATTTTAAAGGAGAAAATATTTAGCCTCATTAGAAATATTTAAAATTATTTCCAGTTACAATATTAAATAAGATAGTTTTATAGTTTTTATTTCTTTTCTTTTTTGTAAGATTCTATTTAAGCATTTTAGTTGAGGAATAACAATATTGGAAAAATAGAGTATTATGAGATAAATTCTACCTCAGAGGACTTGATATCACTACATCTCCCAAATTCATTATTATTTATGTTTTATAACAAGACTTAGTTGAAACATATATGTTCAGGATTGTAATATTTTCTGAAACAACAGTGACAATACATTGGCATGACATGCACATTCATGTACAATATAGGGATCATCAAAACCTCCTCTTGTATCCCAGACACTAAGGTATCCTTTGTACATAACTTAAGCATTAAGTATATTCTCAATTCCTGCTTGTATGGAGGATTTAGAATATTACATACATATGTCCTGTATACCTACCTATAACATATATAATATTTATATAATACTATATATATATAACATATATAATACTTGCATGGCATTCAGGCTAATTCCAGATGCAAAAATATCTAGGGATATGTGGAAGCCCCACTACCATGCACTGAAGATATGGGTAAGATTTGGGGGCATACAGAATGGATTAAGCTCTGCTCATGTGATTGTTCATTATCTGAGCTATTTCCAATATTTATATGTATATACAGTAGATGCACAAAAGGGGGAAGAACCAGGCACTCTGATTCTATAACCTACACTGGTTATGTGGAATGCTTGCCCTCAGAACCATTTGCAGTTGCAAGACTAAGCTCTAAGTTGAACATTAAGTTGAACACCATGAATTCTGTTAGGTTTGGAAATGACTAAACTCAAACAGGGCCTGCCTAGACTTTCTATGTAAACATAAACATAACCTGTAAAAAATTGCAACAATTAGAATGTCTAATAAAATGTCGCTGGAAATCATTGCTTTTAATGAAAAAATGGTTACAGTGATTTCCAGTAACATATTTTTTCCAAATTTTTTAACATTGATGCTCCATACTCTGGCTCATCAAGCAATGCATACAAAGATGAACAATCTTGCATGCATCTACTGAGTTTGATACTTTGCTTCTTATTACTTCTGGGCCATGTGTCAATTTCTGTTAAGATTTTGCTCAAGATAAATAAAAATGGCAGACCTATATGGCTCCACCTGTTGGTTAAGCATGTCATGTTTTATTTCAGTCAGAATGATAAGTTAGTAAAATGAGATTCTTAATGACTTCAGGGTGTTTAAATTAAAATCATATTATGGACATTATTGTATCCATATTGTTATTACTACATCCATATTGTTATGGACAAAGGAACAAAGCCTTCTCAATCATTTTACAAGTCTGATATAAAATCAGGACTCTTGGTAGAGCAAGCACAGAAATTGTGTATTAATTGGAGGTTGGATAGCCAGCTTTCTGCCACAAGACCAGTTGTTGTGGATGGTGGATGTGGCAATGGCAATGGGTTACCATTGGCAATGGGTAGAGCTAGTATTCATTGTCTATCTTTTTGATTGGCAGACTAACAGGAGTGTGATTAGGATAGGAAGGAGTGGGCATTGAGAGAATAATCTAAATCACGCTTTAGTTAGTTTTTCAAATCTTTGATTGATGGAGTAGTAGAAGCACATTGTACTGAGGAAGGCAACTGGATGGATAAATGATAGGGGAAGAGATTCTTGGAAGTCATGGATTCTACATTAACATTATCCAAAGGTTCCCTACAGTCAATGGATTTCCCATATGCCATGTGCTATATACCAGCAAGTTAGCATTGTGTGTGTAAGTGTGCATTAGAGAAAGAAATATACTTACTCTGGCTTTTATAACAACTATTCTAAAAACTTCCACAAGTTTTTAATAAATGGTTGGGGTTTTAATTGCAATTTCCTTATTTAGTCAAGCTATATGCTGAACATACATTGAAGGAGGCTAGACTGGAAGAGGATGAGCAAGTTTTTAGAACTGAAGGAAGACACATCAATGTAGGCAGTCCTTATTTAGCAATCATAATTGGGCCCTGCAACTCTTGAAGTTCAGCAGACCTTTTATCTTTCCAAAAAGCACTTAGACCGGGCTTTCCCCTCAAGATGGCGATGGCATGAGATTGATGAGATGAACTAGTTGTGGCTTCATGTGAATATTTACCCCTGGAACTTGGCTGTGTTTAGTTTTGGTTTGGTTTTAAAACTTGTAATTTTAATATTGTACATAGATGTCATTTGATCTTTTGGTTGTGACACAGCAGCCCAGAGTTTGGTGCAAGATGGGCAGCTATATCTATGTTTTGAATGTTGTTAAGCAAAGCAAATGCTAAGTAAAACTGTGATTGTGCTAATGATCTTACTTCAGCTTTCATTTGCTTTACAGACTTGCGAAGGTCATAAATACGAGGATTGGTTGTCAAGTTACTTTTTCATCACATTGTAACTACTATACTATTCTTATATCTGAAAATGCAAGTGACCTGCAAGCTCTAGTCATGAAAGTCATGAAGCACAATGGAAAATCGAATTAAGATTAAATATAAAGAACACTAAACTAATGACAATAGTTACAGCAACCAACTGTAGAATTAACAATAAAGACACTGAAGTGGCGATAGTTTCTACCTCTAAAGTTTGACCATCAGCAGTAAAAATTGATTCACTTATCAATAAATAATCTTCATATCAGGCTTGGTAAGGCAGCAGTGAAGTCCCTGAAAAGGATATTCAGATGTTTTGAGATGTCCACAGCTGCAAAGTTCCATCAGAACTTTGATGGAAATGGTTTTATCTGCGATGCCTGTAGAAGCAAAAATTTTGGCTTTGAGGAAGCAGGGTATAATTTTTACTGTTAATGAAGTCTCATGAGTGTTCAGTCCAGAAAAACGCGAGGTAGACTGGGTTCCAACAGCAAAATCTTTATTTCAATAGTTATCGCAAATGGAACAGTTTGGATAAAGCCGTGGCAGCCTTTATATACGGCTTGCCTGCCGGCTTGTAGCCAATGACATTTATTTGACTTTGCTGCCTTTTGGCGGCTCTTCTGGATTGGTCCCTAGTGAACCAATCCCATGCCGGCTTTTCTGGCCAATCATATTTGAGAGATTTGGAGTAAACCATTTTATACAGAACACCCCTCCCCCTTTAGTTTAGTCCTACGTGGGTGACATAGTCACGCAGGTAGGTGGGGCTTCTTCTGACTCTACTGGACTTGCGCGGTTCATTTTCACTGGAGACTTCAACCGGTTTGGATGGGGTTGCTATCTCTCCGGCTTTTTTCCATGGAACCGCCTGGAAGGGTGAGTCGGCCATTTTGCTACCGCTTGAGTTTCTCAGGCCGGTGGTTTTGCCGCTCCCTCCTGGCTTTCCTGGGCAGGTCGAGCTGGCTTGGCTGGCCCCTTCGTCTGGATTTTTTCCGCAAGTCTCATCTAACCGTAAGTTTTCTTTTTGCTCTTTTTGATTGGTTAGATGTTCTGGATTTATTTTTAAAAGTTCTTTATTATTTTCTTGTATTTCCCCCCCTTCTTTGGTTTTGTTTTCGATTCTTTTTATTATTTGGGGTTGTGAGTTTGTATTTCGTTCAATATTTCGGGAACGAAGCTGGTCAATGTGCCGCTTCCATTCCCTGCCATCGTCTACGGTTAGGCGGTAGGACCGGGGGCCTGTTATTTGTGTGATTGTGGCTGGAAGCCATAGGGGGTCCCCGGTGAAATTTTTTGCGTAGACTAGGTCGCCGATTTCAAACATTCGGAAATGGCTGGAGGAGTCGGGGGGTCTTTCCAAAGTGTAATTTGGATGTAACCTATCTAAGTGCAACCTAAGTTTTCTCCCCATTAACAATTCCACTGGGCTTTTGTTGGTCACAGTGCTGGGTGTGATATGTTGGAGGGTGAATAGACAGTTGATTTTATCCTGGACATCCCCAAGGTCCATTTTTTCTAAACCCTCTTTAGTAAACCTGACCATTCTCTCGGCCCTACCATTTGCTGCCGGGTGGGCCGGCGCGGTTAGTGCATGGCGTATATCTAGGGAGGCTAGGTATTGCTCAAATTGTATGGTGGTTAATTGTGGTCTGTTGTCGGACACCAGGACGTCCGGCAATCCATGGGTTGCGAAGAGTTTGTTAAGTTGTTTAATGACCGCCTCAGTTGTCGTAGATGACATTACTACAACTTCCAACCAATTTGAGTATGCATCTATGACAATTAAAAAGGTATGCCTCCTAGTAGGACCCGCGAAATCAATGTGGACCCGAGACCAGGGGCCTCGTGGGGTCTCCCAGTCCTTTATGGGTGCTTGTGGTGGGGAAGGTCTGGTTTTCTGGCATTTAGTGCAAGTAGCAACCCAGTATTCGATATCTTTATCTAGACCAGGCCACCAGACATAGCTTCTAGCTAGGCTTTTCATTTTTACAATACCAGGGTGGCCCTCGTGAAGCATGCCCAACACTCTAGTCTGTAGTTTAGGAGGAATTACCACCCCACAATAAACAGCCTTTTTGAATTGAAAGTTCAGTCTGTCTGGTCCGGAAAGATTTAAAGTTTTCAGTTTTTTGGTTTTCCGGCCAGCCTTTACCTACCCAGTTTAATATGCGGGTAGTCACTGGGTCCTTTGCGGTGGCTCTGGCGACATCGTTTGCAGATATTGGTAGTTCGGGGCATGTTTCTATTTGCAGGGTGGTTATTGTTGGTGCCGGGTCTTCCTCTGTCATCGGCAGTGGTGTTCGGCTTAATGCGTCTGCATGGGAGATTTGTTTCCCGGGTTGATGTGTCAATGTGTAAGAGTATGCTGCTAGGAATTCTGACCATCTAGTCATCCGCGGGGATAAAATGTTCAGTGTAGGTTTGTTTCCCGCCAGAATTCCTAGCAATGATTTATGGTCTGTTACAATTAAAAATGTTCTTCCATAAAGGTATTCGTGAAAACGTTTCACTCCGGCGACAATTGCCAGGGCTTCTCTGTCTACTTGACTATAGTTACGTTCTGTTTAGAAAGAGTCTTTGAGTAATAAGCGATGGGTGCCTCTCTCCCATCTGGCAATTGGTGGCTCAGGATGGCACTGACTCCAAACGGTGAGGTGTCGCAGGTGTCCAATGGAAGTGTGTTACTAAACTGGATAAGAACGGTGTTTGATGTTAACAAATTTTTTATTCTCTGGAATGCCTTTTGTTCTCTATGACCCCAAGTCCAATTAGTTTTCTTATCCAGCAAACGGTGCAATGGTTCTGCTATCGTTGCTTTGTGGGGGAGGAATACGTTATAGAAATTTATTTAGACCCAAAAATGCCTGCAATTCCATTTTGTTTTTTGTCTTTGGTGAGTTTTTAATAGCCTTGACCTTTTTCTCAGTGGGGTGTATACCCTCTCCATCAATTAAGTAGCCCAGAAATTCGACGTGATCAGTCATTTAGCAGCATTTTTCTTTTTTAACTTTCAGGCCGGATTCTCTAAATTTTGTTAGTACTTCTCTTAATCTTTTTTCTAGTTGGGTCATATCTTTAGCTGAAATTAGGACGTCGTCAAAATATGGTATGACCCCTTTAATTCCATTTAATAGGTGTTCCATGAGGCTTTGGAAAACGTCTGGGGCAACGCTTACTCCAAATTGAAGTCTGTTACACTTGAATGCCCCTTTGTGAGTCACTATTGTCTGTGCGTCGGCCATTAATGGGTCTACTGGAAGCTGTTGGCATGCTTGTGCTAAATCTAGTTTGGCAAAAAATTTTCTTCCCCCGAGTGAGTGTAACAAATGTTGTACGACTGGCACAGGGTATGCGCTTTGTTGCAGCGCATGGTTCAGGGTAGCCTTGTAGTCTCCACAGATGCGTACCGACCTGTCAGGTTTAACCAGTGTTACTATTGGCGTCTCCCATCTAGCATGGTCAACAGGTTCCAAGACCCCTTGGTCAATTAATTTATTCAATTGTTCCTCTATTTTTGCTTTTAATGCAAAGGGAACTCGTCTGGCTTTTAATCTTCTAGGGGCCACCTGGGGCTCTAAGCTAAAGGAAATTGGGGTCCCCCAATACCTGCCTAGGGTGCCATCGAAAACGTCCTGGAACTCGTGGATCAGGTTTTCTTCCCAGTCGGTTTCGGCCACTCGGTCAACTCCGGTCATTCCGATGCCCAATGGTGTGAACCATTCGATGCCCAGGAGGCTGGGTCGGTCTTGGTCAACTATTGTCAGAGGCAGGACTTTGACATGCTGCTTGTAGGCAACTCGGAAATGTCCTAGACCTACCACAGGGATTCGATTCCCTTGGTAGTCCTTCAGAGTTAATTTTTGTTTCTGGAGCTCTTTTAATTTGATATTTGGGACCAGTCGTCTAACTGTGTCCCACAACACCATTGACAGGAAAGACCCTGAATCTACTTCCATCTCACAGGGGCTACCTCCAATTTTTATGATGATTTTGACTTTTCTCCCGCTTTCCGTCTGAGCGCTTCCGATCATGACAGTTTGATGGGTCTTTTCTCGGTTACTGGCTCTTTTGTTGCACTCCCACTTTCTCTCGGCTTGTTTTGATTCAGCTTGTGGAGGAGAGTTACTGCGTCTGTTTGGGCTGTTGTTTTTTCGATTCCGAAAGACTTTCTCGATGTGTCCCCTTTTCTTGCAAGCTCGGCAGATGGCATCAAGGAATCTGCAATCGGCTTGGGGGTGGTTTCCTCCGCAGCCTGCGCATTACTGCCATTTTATACCGAACAATGAGAATACAATAGATACAAGAAAAAACAAACAATCATAGAACAAATCAATTGAGAGTACTATTTTCTTTTGAGCACATTAGCTTTCTTGAAAAATCTGTGATGCTGGGAAAGGTAGAAGAAAAGAGAGAAAGTGGGTGATCAGCTGCAGTCCTAAATCAGTTACAATGGTGATGAGTGTGCTATTGGAAGATCTGAAGAGCCCGATTAGGGACAGATCATCCTGGAGAATCTATGTGGTCAGTGTTGACTTGATGGCATGTAATCAATAACAGCAAAAGCAATAGCGCTTAGATGTATATACTGCTTTACACTTTACATCCCTCTCTAAATGGTTTACAGAGTCAGCCTTTTGCCCCTAACAGTTTGGGTCCTCATTTGACCCACCTCGGAAGGCTGGAAGGCTGAGTCAACCTTGAGCCTGGTGAGATTTAACTGCCAAATTGCAGTTATTATACATTTATATTTATATTATTTATTTATTTGATTTGTCAATTGCTTACAAGATAATAGATATAAGTATAAACATGAGTAAAAATACAGGAAATAAGTATGAATAAATGGGGACAATAGGACAGGGACGGTAGGCATGATGGTGCACTTATGCACATCCCCCCTTTTTTTTGTGAGGCGTGAGGTGCACCTGCTTTTATTTTATTTATTTATTTGATTTGTCAATTGCTTACAAAGTAATAGATATAAGTTAGCAGTCTGTCAGCAGAAGTAGCCTGCAGTACTGCCACAGTGCCACAATGGCTCATAATCAATTATTGCAGTTGGCAATAATACTGCATAAACAATTTTGAAGATTTTGAATAGGGACAAGCCTGTGTAATTTCATTGAAAAGCAGGTGGTGGAGAAGAAACACATACTCATCTGAATATGGCTTATGACTTGACTCTAGAGAGAAATTTCTATGGAGTCAGACAGTTGGCCATTACTTTAATGATTCCTAAAATGCAATACGTAAATATATTTTGGATAAAGGCATGCAATCTTTCTCTCTTTTCTTACAAAAATGTTTGTCTTTTTGGCTCCTGAAAAGGCTGACATTGGTTAGGGTTGGGAAGGAAATATGTCATTTAATTATAAACAAACAAATGCCAAATGAATTAACGTGTTGTACTGCCGGTTGTTATAGGCTGCACACCCAGCATATTTCCTGCCTTTTTGTTGGGAAGGCCTTTGGGCAAACATCAAAATGAGTTAAAAGGTGGAGTTTAATTCCAAAATTGCACAGAGCTTTTTCTTTCAGATGTCAAGCAAATGCTAGAGAAATGGGCAATGTCGGAAAAACAGAAAGCAGAGAATCCAACAAACCTAAGTAGTCTAATTGCTCTATTAAAAAACAAAATAAAACCTCTTGTCATTGTAAAATCTTGTGCTTTTACTGAGTTAAAGCAGCCTTTGTCCAACTGGTGCCTTCTAGCTCTATTGGACAGCTCAAATCATTTCAGCCAATTGGGAAGGATGGGAGTTGGAAACATTACTTTTTCAGAAAATATTCTGGCTGGGAATTATGGGAGGGAGCTTCTGTCAGACATATTCATCCCAAATGACATGGAGGGGACTGATGTCAAATATAGTTATTCTCAGCTAACTTGTTGGCTGGCTATTTATAAGCATTGTGATCCCTCACTTCTGGAAGATGCCACATTGGTGAAAGCTATCTTAATAGCTTATTCTTTCTTCTGGATAGAAGAGTAATATAGGTAGTCCTCAACTTACAACAGTTCATTTAGTGACCATTCAAAGTTACAATGGCACTGAAAAAAGTGACTTATGACCATGTTTCACACTTATGATTTTTGTAGCATGTGATCAAAATTCAATTGTTTGGTAACTGGTTCATATTAATGACCATTGCTGTGTTCCAAAGTCATGTAATCCCCCTTTTGTGACCTTCTGACAAGCAAAATCAATGGGGAAACCAGATTCATTTAACAACCATGTACTAACAACATCAGCAGTGGTTCACTTAACTGTGGCCAGGAAGATCGTAAAATGGGGCAAAATTCACTTAATAAATGTCTTACTTAACAACAGAAATGTTGGGCTCAATTGTAGTCCTAAGTCAAGGACTATCTGTACAGATTTAGGTAAACCTACCTTTCTTTTAAAATATCTTTCTACTATAATGTTTTAACAGCATACCCGTTTGTATAGACTTTCATTACTTTTTAAAAATCTGTCTCAACATTTCTGCCATTCTGTTTCACTTGAGAGCTACAAGTTCTGCTATTAAGAGGAAGGAAAAGAATTCTGTTCTGTTTCTGTATACCAGGTAAATTTTGTCTATTTTTCCTGTAAGCTAAAAGTCCCCAAACACTGTCCCTTGATGATTTAGTTATTATAGCTTTCTTGCATATCCCATGGCATTAATAATTGTAATTTCCATTTGAAAACCTATCTGAGGAAAAAAAGGAGCAAACTTACATTGTGTCTTTTTAAAAAAATAAACAAACTAAAATGCTAATAATTGTGTGAGAAAATTGCAATTCTTAATAATATTACTATATTATTAAAGTAAATCAGACACTCTGACTTTTAAATTGCTTCATTTTATTAAAAAAGGAAGTAATTTTCATCAACGTATCTACTTTGACTCTTAAAATATTTGTAGGCTGTGATTTTTTCATGTCAGATATGAAGGGTACATGTTTGGTCATGACATGAGCTTGCATATGTAAATGATTCTTGTGTGGGAAATTAAATCTGGCAATGTCATGTCTTGGCTGGGGTGGTGCGAAGACTGTGTAAAAAAGCTACAATGAAGATATTTTTCTTTAGATGTAGGCAAGGAAAGATGTGCATGCGCGCGCGCGCGCGTGTGTGTGTGTATGCACATGCTTTCATTTGTGCAGTGGTCTTGGAAGGTGCTGCTGGCATATATAATTCTGTGTCAACTTTTCTTTTTAGCTTTCTGAAAGAATGAAAATCTGGAGAGATGGTGCTGAAGTAGCAGCCAAAGGCTGTAAAATCTGAGGTCAAAATGCAAAGGAAAAAGTGACAAGGGAAAAGTGAGGTCTACTCCATCTTGCAGGGATTGTTCTGGAATGTGTTTGCTTGCCAGGATATGCAATGCTGAGAAGTACGTCTTAGCAGCAGTGTTGAGTTAGTAATATGAACCCTATACAAATACCTGCAGGGCAGACAGGTCCATTTCAGGCTGTGTTTATTTAATAAAGCGCCAGTGAAGTAACTGCAATTTCATTGTCAATTTACTAATGCGTTACAGTTATGTTTCTTAACCTCATTGTTTGGGCTCAGAAGCCAGTGATACCCAGCCAGTTGCCCCCTTCACCCTCCTCCTCGGAGTGTAAAACACATTTTATTATGACTAGAGAGCCTTTTGTTTATTAAAAGCTGGAATTAAAGACCCTCACCAACTTTCCTCTGTGCACATAGCCAGTTAGACAATTGATTGGCTTATTAACCTATGCAAAACCTCTTGCTTCCATTTTTTATGTGTGTGTGTGTGTGCATGTACTCATACATATGTAGGTATATGTATACATGTGTGTATGTGTGTTTATACACACATGCAAAAAAGACACATTATACACCCACATCCATGGTACATTCACTGAACAACTTCCCTGTCTTCATCACAGATTCACATTTCAAAATTTAATCTGAGGAGAATGGAAATGAAATTAAAAAAAAACCCTATGACCAGAGAATGACTATATTGATGTTTGAAGAAGTTAGTTACATCTTCTGAAGAAAAATCTAGGCAATTGAAACAGTATTCAGAAACTGCAGCTCATTCATCGTTTTTACATACAATTTTGCACACAGCTGTCTTTCTTTATATCTTGTAGCATTTGTATATCATAATGTCAGCAAACCCTACACACTCCCAGCAAAAACACAATACAGAATATCTTCAGACAGCAGATAAAAGAAAGGGCTACAGCTAGATACTAGGGATGCCACTGGCATTTGTCAATCACAGTGAAGTATGCGGATGAGGGCATTCTGTCTGTTCAATCCCCTGCCCTTTAAAATATTTTAATTTCTTCTATGAAAGTTGTTTATTATTGCTTCCAATTGATGGAATAAATTAACTACTTTTTATATGTATTCTCCTGGCAGGAAAACTATTGGAAAAACCTGGTATCTTAATTGTCTTCTACATAGATGGAGGGAGAAGCTCCAAGTTTCAGTAACAGGAATTCTTATCTTTTCAGAAGCAGATTTAATATATATTTATTGTTTTTATTGCTTTAAAATGTTTTTAGTGTCTTAATTGTAATATACGTTTTGAATTTTAAGCTGCCCAGTCATTGACTGAGATGGAAAGCTATAGAAATTGAATGAATGAATGAACAAATATATATAAAAAATAATCTGATTTAAGAGGCAAGGAGGAAAGATATATTTATATTTTTCAGAGTTTTGTATAGGAATCCTTGGACCATATTAAAGTTTGTCAATATTCCATGAATATAAATTAGGCTTCTTCCTGCTATTGCACAGAAGCAATGCTAATTTTGCCTGCTAAAACTGGAATGAAAAGTTTAAGTACTCTTCAATTTGAGCAAAGATTTGAAATACTTTATGCAATACTTTTTAAATACTTTAAAAAGAACCCTGGTTTTAAATTCTTGCAGAACAGTACATCGAAGCTCAGCTAATATAAAGATGAAATGATGAATAAGGAGGAATGAATAGATAATATTCTTTAATAGCATAGACCTATGCACGCCTACGAAGAAATACTGAATTTGGTAGGGCTACTCAAAAGTAATAGGGATAAAAAATGGCCTACAGAGTCAGACAAATTTATGAGGATGGGAAAAACTCCATGTTTTGAACAATTATTTCATTTCATTAACAGAGGCTATGAAAACAAAGGGAATAAGATTGGTGTTGGGAACGATGGTGTTTTTCTTCCCATCAGAAAAAGCAAGGAAAAGCAAAGATAATTATGGTTTTGCAGTTCTTGTGACATTTGTATCGTCAAGCTGATTTTTTAGGCTCACTGATAAAACTAAGCCCCCCACAAAACAAAGAGATTCCTCCTGTAGAGAAGTAGGATAGACAGCTTCACATGATAAGGATTTTTGACTGAAAAAATGAAGAAAACTATATTTCAAGTTTGAAACTTTTTTTAAAATCAATCCTACTGAAAATGTTATTGATGTATTCTATTAGTTCTTCGTAGAGGAACATTCCTTAAATAAACATTGTTACATTTTTTTTCAAATGTGTATTTGTATTTCTTGAAGTGCTAATTCGGTTTTCTAGCAGACTGTAAATTGTTGATATGTATGGGTGAATATTGTCACGGTGTTTGAAAGACAACCAACCATATAATGCTATCTTTTTGCTGATATTCATTTGGCTTTCTCCTTTTATTTAGGAATAGCATGGCTGGAAGCTGTTGCTGAATTGGTTTTTGTTAGGCAATGCAATCTTCATGATTTGAAATCTTCAATTTCAGTGACACTCCAAGATAAAGTTGTATGATAGGGAGGTACAACTGTCAGGCGGTGCTCCATTCAAAATCCAAGAAAGAAATACTTAGACTCTTTAATTTAGAGAAAAGTTATCTTTTACTGAAAGTGAAGTGGTAGCAACCAGAGAATTCTGAATCTGAGAAATTAGGCGCGTAAATCACATACACAAAGTGATGGAAGTGTTCCCACCCCCAACAGTTCAGATGAAACTTCCAATTAGAAATTGTGAATATGATCATGTGGGCATCTTCAGGTGATGATGAGGCCTCTGTCCGTTGACCTTGGCATACTTTGATAATGGGTTGTAGTTGCGCAGAGAAAAGAAAGCTAAGCGAGAAATAGAAACCTAACTCTGAAGTATGCTTCTCCCCCTTCATTTACACAACAGAAAATGTAACACCTTCAGCTCACTTCCCAAACTCATCCTGCCCTCCCCTCCCCACCGTTTCTTATGACAGCCGAAAGATGCAAAGCGATAGTAGAGATCTTGAAGGCTGACAACAACTTTTTTACAAGATGAAGTCCTACTTGGCCAGAAAAGTGTAAGGGGGGTTATTGATTCTTCCCTTGGCTTGGAAAGAGCCAAGGCAAAAATCTAAATCTGATTTTATTTCATTTAGAATTAAATTAAATACAATTAATATGACTCTTATCTAGTCATGGAATTATTTTCTCATCGATCAGATTAAATTTTCCACATCTGTCAGATTAAAAAATGCATGGTTTGGCAAGTCTTTGGGATCCATACTGAAGAGGTTCTATTTTTGTTCTAGACCCTCATCCTATGGCCCTTTGAGATAGAAGATTACCATATGGCAGGGGTGTCAAACTGGATTTTTTTGAGGGCTGGATCAGCAGTGTAGTTCTCCTCTGGGGGCTGGTGTCAAGGGAGGGGGGGAGATGGCAGGGGAGGGGGGGCAGCAGGACAGAGCTTCTTACAGTACCCTGCTGGCCAAAACAGGGTGCAGGGGGTCCACATGAGCCCCCTGCACTTCGTTTTCACCCTCTATGGCCTCCTGCAGCACTCTGCTGGCCATTTTGGCCCCATTTTCAGCCTGTTTTTGGCCCATTTTGGGCCCATTTTCCGGGCTGTTTTTGGATTGTTTTTGGCCTATTTTCAGCCTGTTTTCTGGCCCACTTCTGGCCCGTTTTGGCCCATTTTTGGCCTGTTTTCAGCCCATTTTTCAGCCTGTTTTTGGCCCATTCTTCAGCCCTTTTTGGGCCATTTTTCAGCCTGTTTTGGGCAGCAGAGTGCTGCAAGAGTCATGGAAGGTGAAAACAAGGCATGGCCCCCTCCCCCGCATGCAGCTCATTTTAGCTGCCAGAGGCCCTCAGGCCAATCCATTTTCAGGCAGGCCTCTTGGGCTGGATTTAAGCACCCTGTGGGCCGAATCTGGCCTGCAGGCCTTGAATTTGAACCCCCACGCCATATGGGATTAATTATGGTAAAAAGAGAAGGGCGGATGAAATCAGATTCTGATTTGTTTTTTGATTTGTATTTGTTCAAAATAATAGGGAGGGATTTTTTGAGGTCACTCTTACACACTGTAGATTTAGTCAAACAGGTCTTCATTTTTTTTCCTCTCCAACATGTTTGCATGTCTGGGTCTGCTGGGTCTGAAGTAGTAATCTTTTCTGCATGGAACAAAACTGTTTTACTAACATATCTCTCCCCTGTGGGAATGCACAGAAGACAGTACTTAGTGAAAACAGTTGTCATCCCTTTTCTTACTCTGTTCTTTCATGAACCCACATTCTCTTCCATGAAAAGGTATAACTTGTGTTTAGTAAAGGCCTGGTCCCACTGGCCGACGGACGCAAAATGTATGCATAAAGGACACAGCGTACAAGCAAAATTTTGGGGGTGGTTCCATCCGTTGTCATCCACTCCAAAAAGTGGCAAAAATTTGCATAAAGAGAACGGAAAAGAACAGATGTGGGTAGTATGTAGCGGGGATGTTAAACGGATGTTCATAGGAAGCCTAGCAGTTGACAGCGGATGGAAGCGGATGACACATCCGAAGGGATTCCAGGGGAGAATTTTGAAGTGGATGCATAGCGGAAGGGGCAGATGCAAAGCGGATGAAGCGGATGCATCACGGACGCCTATAGAAAACAAAGGTGATGCTGCGCGGATGTATATCGGATGCAAAGTGTTCACTGCGCATGCGGGGAGTATGAGTTGTGTCAGCTCCATGGATATAAAAGGATGCAGCACGCTTGCAGTCAGCATACAGGGGAAAGACGTGCTGCCACATACATCTAGCAGGAACACCATGGTTCGTCAGTAAGGCAAGAAGAGGAAGCCCATGCCTAGTCGTTCCAGCCATGGCAAGAAGGCCAGAACCAGCATCCCATCCCCTGGCACTGACTCCGAAGCTGCTGCTGGTGCTGGTGCTGCTGCTGCTGTGGTGGACCAGCCCCAAGGCCCTCAAAGCCCTGCTGCTGAAGGCCCTGCTGCTCAAGCCCCTGAAGGCCCTGCTGCTCAAGCCCCTGAAGGCCCTGCTGAAGTCCCTGCCAGAGGGAGGAAGAGGCAAGGGAAGCAGAATGGAGAGAGGAAACAGTACACCGTTTCTGAGGAGCATGAGGATGAGGTGCTGGAATGGCTGAGGGAGAACGAGTACCTCTGGAGAAAGGGCCACAGACTGTATCGCAACACCAAGAAGAAGCAGGCAGTTTGGACAGACAAGGCAGAGAGCCTGGGGTACACCGCAGAAGTACTCCTTGGATGGTGGAAGCACATGCACACCTGGTATGGCAAGCTACACCTCTAGAAATCCGGGCAGGCCGCTGTCAAGCTCACTGACCGGGAGATGTACGTCATGGCCAAGTGCAGTTTCCTGGAGGGTGAGATCTGCCACTGAGGAGCAGCCCCTCTGAGACCCCTCTCCCTCAGACAGTCCACAGACAGCCAGTCCTCTTCCAGCCAGAAGCCAGCTACCCTGTCCAGGCAGGTGTCTTCAGAGGGCCCCACGGCAGACACCCTCCCGACAGCTTCACTCCCCATGCTGGCAGACTTGGAGGATCCTGTGGAGGATGACACCCTGCTGTCACAAATGGAGGAAGAAGCAGCAGCCACCAGAGGCCAACCCACCCCCACCCCCAGCCCCAGCTCCAGAGGATGCAGGCAGAGAGGCAGACTGGAGGGCCAAGACCACAGTGTGCTGTTGGAGATCAGGGACACAATGAAGACCAGCACAGAACTTCTCTCTCAGCTGGTCCACTTGGACAGAGCATCCTTGGGCTGGAACACCTTCATCACCGATGTGAGCCAGACCCTGAGGGACCTGCCTGAGGCCCAGTACCAGGTGATGAAGCAGAAGATCACAGCACTTCTGCACAATCCTCAAGGCCCAGCTGAAGCTGCTCCTACCCAGTCCAGGTCTGCTCCTCCACCCCAGGCGATGTCACAGCCTACCACGGCTTTCAACAGCCTCTCACCTACCAAGGCTACGACTACCAGGACTTCCCACAGCAGAAGCAAAACTTCCCAGTCCAGGCCCAGGTTCATCGCATGCCACAGACGCCAGTCCTCACCCAGCTGCAGACCAGACAGCCCCTCCTCCTTCCTCCACCCCACAGCCAAGCCCATCAACGGACAATCTGTCATCAGTATTGGGCCTGACATCTCAAGTCCTTGATGAAGGGCCTCTCAACCTCATGGGACTGAGTCAGCTCTCGGACAGTTTCCTGAACCCACCATCCCCTGTTGTACCCTCGGGGCCAAGCACCCCAATGGTGCCTCAGACCAGCACTCAAGCCACAGCCACCTCCACAGTCCTTGCCCGCTTAACAGCTGAGACCAGGGACATGACTCAGAGTGACTGAGAATAGTGTCAGAGACTGAGTTGAACTTGTTAAGTTTATCTTTACTTTTTACTAAATTTTACTTTACTTTAACTTTAATTTTTTCTTTACTTTACTTGGTTCATTTTGGTTAGTTAATATAGTCATAAAGTTAAGAAAGTTAATAAAGGTTATCTTTGCTTAAGACACTTAGGACACTTTACTTGGTTCATTTTGCTTAGTTTATAAAGTCATAAAGTTTACCTAAGAAAGTTAATAAAAGTTATCTTTGCTTAAGACACTTGGTTCATTTTTTTTACTTAATAAAGTGTTGGTGAAAACTTTGAAAAAATGGTTAAGCCTTTGCATGCTTGTGGGATAGATAAGGATAGTTGTGGGATAGATAAACCTCCAGTGCAACCATAGTGGGACTGTATGGTCCACCATCCCAGCGATCCAGATGATTTTCTCCCCCTTTTTATCGAAAATATCGGTTGTCCACTAGGTGTCCTTCTACATACTCTAGACATACTGTAGACATCCTAAATATACGAGATACATCCCAGATACAAACGTTTTGTCCATTTTGAATACTTTATATACGAGATGCATACGCTTACATCCTTTCTATTTCCGTGCTACTAATGCTGTGTAGACGTTCCTGGTACCTTTTGTTTCCTCCCTCTTTCCATTTTCAGCTGCAGTGGATGTAAGTTGAGGGGATGGCCAGAGGATGCAGAGAGGATAGAGTGGATGTTTAACAGATGATAACGGACATAGAACATTTGTTGCCCATATATGTCGTGGATGTACATCGTACACAGCAGAAAATTCATCCGTTCACAAAGTTTTGTGCAGCTCAAAACTTCTTGCGTGGATGAAATCTCAGTGGACGGATGCTTGACGGATAGAGCGTATGAAACACGTATGCAATGAGTACACAATGGATGCATAGCGTTTTCCAATGGATGGCAAGCTTTTTTTAACGTTTTACATCCTCTTTGCATCCATAAGTGCAGTGGGACCGGGCCTTAACAGAATAACGCTGCAGCAAAGGTGGCATGAAAATACTTTATGAGATGTCTGGAGAGCTGAGAATTGATGCAGTTTAACTCACCCAAAGATGGATAAGAACTAGACTCCTTCAATAAGATGGTGATGGTTTTCTCTTTGAGGAGGTAGCTAAAGGAAGCCAACCTGGTTGTGTGAGTCAGGTTTGTCCTCCAATTACAAAGGAAATTCCAATAATCTCCTTCTAAATGAGGACTAATTGTGAGTGTAAAAACCTGTTGGCATCTTGTTAACAATTCTTTGGACCCTTTGGTCACTTGAAGAAAGATTAGTAGCTGGATATCTTTTTAGAATAGGAATATAAATGTCCAATGTTACTAAGACCATATATGTTCATAATAGACAACTTAAATAAGGGGGAAAATGCAGCAGTAATACTGGTGGCAAGGGGATATTTAATATTGAATTTGCTCTTTTCTCCCCAAACGTGGAAAGTTTTAGATACAATCCTGGCTCTGTGTTTAAGTCATTAAAACATCTTTAAACATTTTCTGGTTTTAGTTTTCTTAGCAGCAGTCCTTTTCCTGTAACGTATTTTATTTTTCTTTTAAGTCTGTGTTTTTTTTTTATAAAGCTCTTTGCATTTCCAAGTTGTTTTTTTTTAAAGTGGAGGGAAGTAATAGGGTGGGGAAAGTGAGAGAACAGGGCCCTTTTTGTGTTTTATTTCTAATCCACAGGAATCCATTTTTGCCTTTTATGGCTGCTGCACTTGCTGAGAGGAATTACATCCTCCGTATGTTATCTGTAACATCGCAAGCCGTGGTTTCGTACCTGGGCTCGGAAACACACCAGTGCTTCTGAAAGGATTTTGTTTGGGAAAGGGGTGGGTGGTTAGTGTGAGGAAATCCAGGCAGTGGCAGAAGAAGAAAAACACATAAGGAAAAGTAAGGTAAAGAAAAGGTAAAGAAAGCATGGTGTATTTTGGAGAAGGTTCATTGGCCAGACAGACTGATCTTCAAATGAACCAGAGAAAGAATTACAAATATCTTTGATTCTAGCAGTGTAGTACACAATTACAATGGAGATTTTATTTATTTATTTATTTATTTATTTTTGTCAATTGCTTACAAGATAATAGGTATAAGTAAAAACATAGTTATGAATACATGGATACATGTAAGAAAAAAAAAAATAGGACAGGGACGGTAGGCATGTTGTTATGCTTATGCATGCCCTCTACAGACCTGTTAGGAAAGGGGTGAGGTCAATAGTAGACAGTCTAAGGTTAAAGTTTTTGGGGTTTGGGGAAGAAACCACACAGTCAGGTAGAGTATTCGAGACATTGACCACTCTGTTGCTGAAGTCGTTTTTCCTGCAATCAAGTTTGGTGCGGTTAACCTTGAGTTTGTATCTATTGTTTGCTCTTGCGTTGTTATGGTTGAAGCTGAAGTATTCATTGACAGGTAAGTCATAAGTGATTCTTGACAGAGTCTGGATCGTCAACAAGATCTTGACTATTCAGTCTGTATTTTATTTTCTTATTTTTTTTGCCAATATGTAGGACAGAGCATTTATTTGTTGAGATTTGAAATTGCCATTTGTTTTACCATTCTGATACATAGTCAAGGTCTTTTCAAAGGGAGCAGTATTGTCTGTGGTGTTGAATAGCTTTACATCATCAGCAAAGAGAATGCAGTTGCTCTTGATATGATCACAGAGGTAATTTGTGTAGAATTTTATGTAGAACACTGCCTTGGGGGACACCACTGTTGACAGGTACAGAATTTGATAGGATGCTCCCAATTTTGACCATTTGTTGTCTGTTTGACAGGAATGTTTCTGTCCAGTTATGCAGGTGTCCAGAGATACCATAATATTTTAGTTTTAGTAGTTTGTCGTGTATCACTGAATCAAAGGCTTTACAGAAATCTATGTAGATTGCATCTATTGCTTTGCCCTGATCGAGTTGTGTAGTCCATATGTTTTTGCAGTGTAAGAGTTGCAGATTACATGATAGTTTTTTCCTGAAACTAAATTGTTTATTAGAGAGTAGGTTGTTTGTCTCTAAGTAGAGGTTAATGGATTGGTTAATAATTGATTCCATGACTTTACAGGTGATGCAGCATAAAGAGATTGGTCTGTAATTTTCAACTAGGCTGGGGTCTCCCTTTTTGAAGATGGGGATGACTGTGGCTTGTGACCATAGTGTTGGCAAGGAGCTGGTCCTGAAAGATTTTTCAAAGATTATGCTTAGAGGTTCAGCTATGGCAGTGAATAGCTTTTTTAAGAAGTAGGCACATATTCCATCCGGTCCAATAGATAGAGATGGTTTTATATTACGTAGTGCTTTTTCAGCATTATCTTCTGGAAAATCAATATGTATTAGATCATTGTAATTGTCTGTAGTTCGATGAGGAAATACTGGTCATGATCCATCTTCGCTTTGAACTGCATTTTGGGGCGCTTTATTTCTGCACCAGTGAAGCTTCAGTTACAGAAAGGATGATCAGATAGTACTTATTTCAACAAGCAAGGCATCATATCTAAAGTAACACAGCCTGATTAGATGTGAGCACGTATTCCTTGCCTAAAATATAGGTATTGCTAGTTTTAGGTAAAATAATTTAGTCTTTGGGTTTGGATGTTATTAATAAGTCAATGGCTAGATCTTGGACTTTAGATTTTGGCAGGATAAGCTTCATTACTCTTTACAATACTGTAAATAAAAGCAGATTGTCACTGCTTGAGAAATTTGTTTGCCATCATGCTTGGATTGATGAAAGATGATACTTTGGGAGACAGCACTAATTTTGATTTCTGTGAAACATTTATACTTTGCATTAGCACAAATATTGATCTTTTTAGGCAGATTATAATAAAACTGTCTGTTCAAATAAAAGCACCTCAAAATAAAAAGTCGTTTATGAGGTAAAATGTTGCACTAATCAACAACTAACAGTTTCTTTTAAATGGGAAATTGTGGAGAGGAGATTGAAATGTACATACTTCAGCATCCTTTACATTTTCAACCTCTCTTTGTTCATCCGAATGTACACAAAGATTGACAACACAGGTCATCAAGAAATGAATGATTTGTGAAAGCCCGAGCTGGCATCATATATTTTAAATTTAGTTTGCATTTGTGAATTGAGATAAGTGTGTGTTTTTGTTATTAATCAACCAAGATTAATCAACCATTTAAGAAGGGGATATATTTTCTCTACATTAAGAAAATAAATTCAGAACTTAAAAATGGTTATTTTTAAATGGCAAGTTTTCAGTATTCTTGCAAAAGAGCTTGCCTGATTGCTGAAATCTATAAAATTTCAGCTTATTTTTGATTTTCATAAAGTTGACCACAGCAATGCTATGTCATTGAACAAAATTCCTAGTCTCATGGAGATTATTTCCATTTAGGAATAGCAATGGCACCTAGACTTATATACCATGCCAAAATGTTTTACAGCCCTTTCTGAATGGTTTACAGAGTCAGCATATTGTCCACAACAATCTCAGCAAGCTCAGTCTGTCACATAAAAGTTGCTAGCAAGCAAACTCACAAAATTAACTCACAACACACCATGTATGTAAATATTTATATAAATATTGAATTTTTTATAAAAAAAATCTTTTTATAAAAAAAGAGCAAATTTTACCCAAAATCAGGAAAAGCAACTCAAAGGCAGATTGAGTTGCTCACAGAATCATTCAGTGATCTATCTATCTTCCATCGACTACCTGAGTCTGTCACATAAAATTTCCTTGGCATGAGTTTGCACTGAATAATAGAACCTTCAGTCCTAAGGGAAGTTGGCTGTGCTTAAAAACAGAGCCAAAGATCTAAAGACAAGCTGGAAAGCAAGAAATCCAACCATTTCCTGCTTCCCAGCTAATTTAGTAAAATGAGGACCCAGATTGTTGTGGGCAATATGCTGACTCTGTAAACTGCTTAGAGAGGGCTGTAAAGCACTGTGAAGTGGTATATAAGTCTAAGTGCTATTGCTATCACAGATATACCCCATGAAAGTAGATAAAACATGACAGTTCCAGAATCACACATGTAATATGCCAATTGTTGGTAAGTAGATGTTTTGAGTGGCAATAATTCAGCAGGAAGAGATCTGAATATGACTGCGCACAATTTTGCTAGATCCTATATGTCATGTTTTCTATTTATAAGTACAGTCTAAGATATTTTGCTGTTAGGGGAAGAGAAGTTATTCTGGCATCTAAAGCTGAGTATTTCATAAGTTCTTCTCTGTAAAAATATAACAGATAGGATCAAGTGGGACTTAAGCTGGTCACCTATGCTTAGAGTAGATCCACTGTAATCCAGAGTTTATTCAAAAATGATTACATCTGGTTCCAATCAAATAATATAAGATCTGTTCTTTGAAAGCAAGGTGGGTAAGAATCCAACAAAGAAACAATAAATAAACTAACAATTTATTGCATTTTCATTACACCAAAAATATGTGGTTGTCTTTGTTATTTTAAACAAGTGATATAATGTTTTCCTGCATTCTGTATTTTCTTTCTTCAAGCTTATTTGAAGCACACAACTACACATTGTCGTGGTCTGTTTATAAGATTTTATATGGGCTGGTGGCCAATTGAATTTTGGGGAAAAATGTGAGGAATGCTTTCACAAAAGGCTTCTAAAGTCAGTAAACTGAAAATAATCTGGGCAGGTGATTATATTCCTGAGAAAGTAATTAGATATAATTTGCATTTCCTAAAAGAAGGAAACAATAAGACCTTGTAAATTTTTGTAGATATAGAGGTTGGTATGTTGCAGCATTCTTTAAAAAAAAATTAATAATAACATATTTTAAAAAACAAGCAAAAAGAAACCAAGGTCCTGAACAAGCATCAAGGGCATTGATGCTCAGAGGCACCAGCTGGCTTTCCTGGCATATACTATGGCTACGTTTTGCAAGATATTTAACTAGGTCAGGGAAAAACTAACATTTACATAGCATACAATACTTGACTAAAGGTTTTGTTTTGTCCTGGATAGGAATGTACATTTCCCCAAATCAGTTAATTAAGAAACCATGTTAAGGATTCTGAATGGAGTGGACAAAATCATTATACATTAGTCTGTATAACTAGCATGCCATGTAGCTAACTTTTGGAGGCATATTTTAAATGTGAAACTGCACATTGATGTAAAACACATCTGCATATGTTATGTATTGCAAGAATTGGCCCCACTCTTTAATTTTTTGTTTCTGATTACACCCTGTTTTCTCAGAACCCAAATGTAATTTTGTCTCCACAGCCACTCTGTGTCTCTTATTCAAGTGATGATGGAAGCAGGAGAGAAAGCACATTGGACAGACATTCCCTACTAAAGCCTTTGTTTGAAGGCCTGCTAATAAATCAGCTGGGATGCAAGCAGACCTACCACACCCTCTTTGCATAGTGTAAATTCTGGCTGGGTTTCTGCCTCCTGTCATCTTTCGCTGGTGTCAGGTTACTCTCTCCCTCTCTGTGAGTGAAGAAACCCACCTGTGACTGAGGGGCCTGTTTTGGATTCCTGGGAAACTTTAACCTCTATTAATACCTCTAAATTATTTGTTCATATGGTAAAGCACTTATGTAAACTGATCCTTCTTGCCCTACCCCCCTCCCTACTGCTCAGAGAGGTAAAGTCCTTGTACAGATGGCTCTACCTGCTCTCAACTCCTCCAAATTCTTCAGTACTGTTCTGTTGTTGTTGTTTTGTTTTGAGCAAAACCAGAAGTCTCTGTGACCAGAGGGAATAAAGCAGAACACTAATACATTTTCTAAGGGCCAAAAATTGCTTATCTTCAGATTCCCCAAATTACCTGGACAGTTATTAATGTCGACTAGTGAACCCAATTTCATTATTAACCAGAAAAAATATTTTAAAAAAATCTCCCATTAATTCCTGTCTTTAGAGTACAGTTTATATCTTTATATCTTTTTAAACAAGCCAACTAACTGCATACAATTCAACCTTATAATACCTTTACCAGGAACTGAGACAAAATGGGCCATTGATGATATGGCAAAAATCTGTTCTAAATTACAGCTGAAAAAAGTAGGGGCTTAGTTTGCCCTGCAGCTTCCCCCAGAACTTTTCTAAGTTGCTCTTCTTTGAGGAACCTGAAGAAAATGATGTAGCTAACAGGTCAGCCTCTCTCCCAATGATTCCATGTGTCTCCTGCTTAACTCAGACCAGTTCTTGTAAAGAATATATTTTTTAAAAAGAGAGGCATTTTCATTTGCTACAGTAAACTCTAGCATTCTTCCCTGTTGCTAAAGAATAGAAAATACTTCACCACCTATTCAGAATGATGATTACTAATCAGTCGAACAAATAGAGCGCCCATGCCATCTTTGCCTCTCAAGATGGCCCATAGATAAAATAATCAAACATTTCAAATCAACCACTAAATGTTGAAACCAAATAGCTGCTCAAACAATTTAAATTATAGAAACCATAAACAGAAAAAAAGATGTTCTATATTAGCATACTTGAAATATCCTTTTCTGATTGGTCCACAAATACAATATGATTGGTTCTTCAAGCGATGATGATTGGTCAATAATTGCCGCCCTGTGATTTGTCCGCCTGAGCGGCGGGGAATTCAAGGAACTGTCATTGGCTGCGAGCAGCCGCTATAAAAAAGGCTGCTGCAGCTCCGCAGTTAGACTGATCCCAGGAAACGAATAAAGAGCTGAAAGTCACGCTGGTCTCCAGTCTCTTTTTCCCGTGATCTAACACTGGCGACAAAGGTGGGATACTGAGACAAGGAGACCAGTTTGAGCATGTGGCAACGAGAACCAAGCAAAGACGAAATGGCCGGCACCAACTTGCCACCCGCACCGTTCAATCCAGTGACGAAGGACTAGGAATCATACATCGACAGATTCCTCATGTTCCTCGAGAGCAATGACTTATAGAGGATCTCAGACAACAGGAAGAGAGCCGTGTTCCTGACACACTGTGGACCCACAATGTTCAAGATGGCCAAAGCATTGGCCAAACCTGAGGACGTAAAGCAGATGGCCTGGCCAGATTTGGACAGAATACTGAAGGCCCATTATGTACTGACCGTCTCCAGCCTTATTCGGAGACATGAATTCTATAAATGGGACCAGAGAGAAGGTGAAAGCTTCGGAGATTTTGTCGCGGCGCTAAGGGACATTGGAGGGGCATACGAGTTCCTCAACATGGATGAAGCCATGAAGTACCACATGGTCCTAGGACTGAGAGACCTCACCTTGCAGAGCTGACTGCTAACCCGACCAAACATCACAGTCACTGAGGCCATCACTGAGGCCACTGCAGCTGAAGCCACTAAAAAATCAGCAGCCACAATGTGGCTAATGAATACGGCAAACCAGAAAACACTGACATAGACAAGCCAACCCCAGGAGAAGAAACCAGAGGGCACCCACAAGACCACCATGTACCACGAGGACATCAAGTCTTTGTCTGAGACCGATGACGAGGAAGAAGAAATACACAGATTCCAATTGGAATGAAACAGATGGGAGAAGAGAGAACGTAAGTCGGGGTTCCAGTGCACCAGGTGCGGAGGAGACCACCCCTGTTCTGAGTGCCGTTTCCTAGATGCAGTTTGCCGGCACTGTGAGAGATGGGGACATATAGCAAGGATCTTCCGGAACTGAAAGAGCTACAGCCCCAGATGAAGAGATAGCACTCCCCCCAAAATGAAAGAAAGACAGGCAGGGGGCCGTTGGAGCCGAGAAAACAAAAGCAAATGGCTCAACGAAACTTACCAGAAGGAAGAGACACACCAAACTATAACCATTGGGCATTCGAGCGCAACCGATGCCAGGAAGGTACATGTGAAAGTCAACATCGAAGGCCAACAATGCGAGATGGAGGTGGATTCCGGCTCATACCTGTCTATGGTATCATGGAACACACTTAAAAGAATGATAGCAAGCATACGAAGAACGGAACTAGAGAGCCAAAAACTGACCCTGAAAGACTACCAAGGAAACAGGATCCCCGTAGTCGGACTCGGACACTTCCAAGTTAATTTCAAAAAGTACACAGGAAACAAGGCCACCCCAAACATACTTTCACCATGAATGACGAGGTAGTTCGAGTTCCTTGCTGCATACAATTACAAATTAATCCACCGGCCAGGGAAGGACATATCACATGCTGACGCCCTGAGCCGTTCTCCCCTGCCTGAACTGGGAAATGACCCGGCACCAACCACATCCACGCTACAAATTGAAACATTACCAACCTACCCATAACCGCAGCAGACATAGCGAAAGAAACCGCAAGAGACAAAAAGATGGCACGGATTTTAAACTGGGTAGGAAAAGGTTGGCCAGAAAACGAGATGGACGAGACTTTTAAAGCATTCTGGAACAGACAGATGGAACTCTCAATGTTAAAAGGTTGTATGCTATGGGGGGATCGGGTAGTCATACTGGAACTACTCCAACAACAAGTACTGGATATCTTGCATGAAGGACACCCTGGTATCGTACAAATGAAATCCCTGGCCAGGAGTTATGTATGGTGGCCAGAGATGGATAAGGATATTGGGACATGGATGGAAACATGCACGCAATGCCAAAAATCCAGACCTACACACCCTGCTGCACCTGTGCTCGACTGGGAAACACCGAGGGGACCCTAGTCGAGAATACACATAAAATTCGCAGGCCGACAAAAGGACACACATTTTTAATAATAGTAGACGCTTACTCAAATTGGTTGGAGGTAAGCGTCATGAATTCCACAACAACAGAAGCCATCATCAGACAGCTGAGGAAGCTGTTTGCAACACATGGGTTGCCGGACCTATTGGTTTCAGATAATGGGTCACAGTTCACGGCGTTGACATTTGAAAAGTTCCTTGCCGAACATGGCATAAGGCATGCCTTGACAGTGCCGGGTCAGCTGGCTACAAATGGGTGGGCAGAACGCGTGGTTCAGTATACGAAAGAGACTATAGAGAAACTAGACACGGGAGACATACAAGAAAAAATCTACAAAAAGCTAACTATATAACACATCACACCTAACACCACAACAAATAAAAGCTCAGCAGAACTATTGATGGGAAGAAAATTAAGATCGCACCTAGATAGATTACAACCCACCTACAGCCCTGAAAAATCAGCAGACTCCTCTAGTAAGCACCACACATTCGGAACAGGGGACCGGGTCTACACAAAAAATCTCACAGGGCACCCACTATGGATACCGGCAACAATAACCCAGGTAACAGGACCCAAGTCATACAGACTAGAAACAGAGGATGGAAGAAGCTGGAGGAGACACATAGATCAACTGAGATCATGAACAGTAGAAAGAAACACTAACAAACCCAGGTGTGAACAAAAAGAACAAACCCAGGTGTGAAGAAAAAGAACACACACACACACCAGAACCACAGCAAACATTTAATAATAATAATAATAATAATAATAATAATAATAATAATAATAATAATAATAACCAGACCAAAGAGGGGGGAGACCCCTCAAATATGAATAAGAGGGGAGGGGGAGATCCTCCACTGGCACAAGAAACACCGCAACAAACACTAACAATGACCCGCCAACCAACTTCACCAGTAACCTCAGAAAGAAACCACAATTACTTACCTGGAGATGACTTTGGTAGAGAGGAACAGGCAGCGGAAAAACAACAAGAAGCCACTCCAGAAGGGAGCAGCCGGGCTGACTCTATCAGCCCAGATAGACCGGGCTGGAGTGGCATAGCCAACTCTACCTTCCAGGAGGTTCCACGGAGAAGGACAGGAGAAACAGTGATCCCAGCCGAAGACAACAGCTGAAGACAACGCAACTGAGCTGCGCAGGTCAAGTAGACATCATAAAAGCCCCGCCTACTTATGTGACTACGTAACATAGGTTGGACTAAACCAAGTGGGGAGGTGTGTTCTATATTAGCATATTTGAAATACCCTTTTCTGATTGGTCCACAAATACGACAATATGATTGGTTCTTCAAGCGACGGTGATTAGTCAGCAATTGCTGCCCTGTGATTGGTCCGCCTGAGCGGCAGGGAATTCAAGGAACTGTCATTGGCCGTAAGCTGCAAGCAGCCGCTATAAAAAAGGCTGCCACGGCTCCGCAGTTAGACTGATCCCAGGAAACGAATAAAGAGCTGAAAGTCACGCTGGTCTCCAGTCTCTTTTTCCCGCGATCTAACAAAAGACATTACATTTTAATTCATTATCATTTCAATAAAAAGTGAACTGAAATTAAGTGCTCTTTAAAACTTATTTAAAAAGCAGGCTGGGTAAGAATGAGCAACAAATTCCATAAATTCTTGAAAGACTTGAAATGGTGCAGAGGAACTGAGATTAGCAATTATAGGATAAATCCTCAACCTCACATTCATTGCACCATTTTCAGAAGTTGAATGCTTAATGTTTATTGTGGAGGAAGGTGGGAGGGTGGGAAAGAGAGAGACTTCTCTGGGAAGATCTGTCACATTTTTCATCCACTCCATTGTGATTCTGACTTACAATTTTGCAAGATGAGAATCCAACATATTGATGTACTAAATCCTGGATGAGGCAATTCATAGAGAGGCAAAGGAGCAGCTGTGCGTGTGTAATACAAATTATATGTGGTATCATTATACTGTACAGATGATATAAGTTATAATTTCATGTAACAGTACATGTAACTTCAATGTGGCTTCCACCATTAAGGTCTTGGATAGGCAGGACAAGATTTATTTTAAAATCTGAATTGGAAAGGGGCAGAACCCACTAAATACCCAGTATCGTGGTGACAAAGTAGTTAGAATGTGGTATTGCAGGCTAATTCTACTGATTGCCAGTAGTTTGATTCGCACTGGCTCAAGGTTGACTCAGCCTTCCATCCTTCTGAGGTTGATAAAATTGTTGGGGGCACTATGCTAATATTGTAAACCACTTAGAGATGGCTGTTGCTATCTATATTAATGCTGAAGAAGTTATTTGGGAGATGGTGAATACAAGTATATTTCTGTAAATATTAAGAAAGCCAATGTTCTTACCGTGTTATTTTATGTTGCTAGAAAAAAAACTAGATATATCTTTTGCTAAAAGAAACATCAGAAATGGTAAATACACTAAGGTACAAGATGCATCATGAGGTATAAGGAATTGTGGCCTCTAATGCAAATTTATTATATATAAATCAGGTTGTGAAGAATGCTTGAGTCTCCTAAATAGCTTCTATTACCCCCACCTTTTCTCTAGCTGTCTTGAACCTCCCAATCAAGGGCTGCCTGGGAGCAATTTGGTGTTTGAAATTGTTGCCACACGAACAGCTGAAGGCTGGCAGGGTCACCTGCCCCTGGTGTCACACTCTGTCATTTTAGATTAAGATATGCAAAGGCGACATGGCTGCGAACTTTTGCTTTGCTGCCGTGGCAATGGCCATCTCCTCGACTTTAATGAGAGGAAGGCATAATTGGAGTCAACTGCTTGATTATGATAATTGCTACTGTCTGGGGAAGACACATTCAAAGCCTGAGCTTGATCAATAGTGCATATTTAGGGTGACTGCTATCTGTGCACAAGCAGATGGGTCTGGAGGGAAGTGGCACTCCCTGGCCCCATATTGGTCTTTGACCTTAGACTGACCACTTGTTCCCTGCAGAATTTCAGTGGGCTGGGAAAGAGGTCAATAGGTTTGTGGTTGTTCTCTGGTGTTCTTGGTGATTTGTCCTGAAGGATTTATCCCCTTAGAGGGAAAGGGTCTGAGAATTTATCCCTTTGCTACAAGCACAGAGCAAGATGTCATATATTTCCCTTTGGAAACCAACTTTTTCATTGTATTTTTTTGTAAAGCACTGACAAGACTTGGTGGGAAAAATATCTTCCCTTTTATGAGTCCAGATGAGTGAAGAGCTTCTGGGTAATATCAAGATAGAAGAAATAGAGGGTTGAAGTCCAAACATTGTCAATGATCTTCAGTATTTCTTTGTGCTGTGCATTTAGTCTCTCTTGATTATAACCACTTTTGAAATCAGAGACAACACTGACTTGAAGGCCAAAAAAGGAAAAAAGGTCAAATTAAAGATCAAATTAAAGATGAAATTATTGTGATGGGTTATACTGTACTAAAGTCTCCTTTCAAAGATTTCCTACAAACAACCTGATCCACTAAATTTACAGAACACCTCTTGCAAATTTTCAAACATCTTCTGTGATTGTGAGATCTGAACACTTTGAAGACTCTTCACGATTTGGGTCCTGCAAGTTTCAAGTCTAGATTTTCTTGTATTTACCTGCCCTGTGCTTTGATTTTCATGAAGCTTCTTGGGGTGATGCTGCTGCCATTCATTTTTAGTTGGCAACCTGGAAACAGCCTTTTCATGTACAGAACACTTGCTGGGTATCCAATTAAAAAGACCATGTAGATGCTCCCCCTCTTCTCTTTAATAAAAGGAGTGATGAAACATAAAGTTACAAGTAAAATATGATGTTGTCAGCCCGCCACCCCCCCAATAAAATGTATGTGAATGAAGTCTGGGTGATTGCACTAAGGTGGATATACCTTGTCTTTTCAACACCAGCTATTTGCTCAGTTTTTCTTCCTTGCTGAAATTGCTTATTATTCTACTGCATTTAGATTTTCAGTATTTAATAAATTTTTGTGGACTTCTAAAATTTACTAAGTCCTTTTATGATTTTTATGTTTATACAGCATAAATCTTTCTGTAAATAAATTAGTAACATACCCTTCTGAAAGATCATATCAATTTATCTTATCAGAAGACATTTCCCCCAAATGTTTTGTTGCAGCATAGAAGACAATTGCACCTGTTTCTAGGTGGGCCAGGTTATTTTGGGAAAATGGTGTGAAACAGCATGTTACCCATTCATTGCAAACATTTTTGTTTTGATTATAAATCCTTGCAATTGGGTTTAAAACACTTTTAAAAATGTATGCTTAGATTCCCTTGGGATGTTGTCACATGATAAGTATGTTGTTTAATAAGAACATTTTAAATGAATGGAATAACAAGAACTGCAGTAACACATAGGTTAGAATGCAGTATTGGAAGCTAACTCACTGTTCACTCCAGGAATCTGATTCTGAGCAGCTCAAGGTCAACTCAACCTTCCATCCTTCCAAGGTGGGTAAAATGAGGTTACAGATTGTTGGGGGCAAGAGGCTGACTCTATAAACCGCTGAGAAGTGAAGTGGTATATAAGTCTAAGTGCTATCACTTAGTCTTTATGGTAAATTATTTTCAGAGGATGGTAGATTTTGGAATTTATATTCATAAATGGCTTCAATCCTAGGACATAAAGAAAATTATACATTGCATGCTAATATTTATAATGATAGAGGAATATTGCATTTGTGAATGCAACTCTGTAAAAAGTACATTTTAAAATAAAAAACAGAAAAAGACGATCAGTTTAATGCTTTTCTTGTTAATATCCATTTTCCTCTTCTTTCTTCAGGAAGTCTGCCTCAAGCACCTTGTTGAGTAGGAGAAATCTGACTTTTGGACCATGGGCACATGTGGAATTTGACTAATGTTAAAAATATTTTTATCAAATGTTTACCTTATAACAGAAAGCAGTGTACTCCTGCCTTCTACCAATAGAATAGAACAGAATACCTTTATTGTCATTGCATTCCACAAATACAATGACATTTGAAAGCTACTCCAGCACACTACCATCTTGACTACTACAGTGCATCTTGGGTCTACTTGGGACAACTTGCCATGACCAAATTGCCATAGCCAACTTACCATGACTAACTCAGCACAGCCAACTTGCCATGGCCAACTTGCTGTAGGAGAACTCATTACAGACAAGAGTTACACTAATATCAAAGAAATGGTGGAATAGAATAATTAGAGAAAGGATGCAAAAGGAGGGACAGAATAAAATGTGAATGACAAAAATTGAAATTTTTAAAATTTATTTTAAATAATTAAATAGAATTGTCCCATTGTCCCACAGTGAGTGGTTGTGCAGCAAGTTGGCCATGGTGAGTTGGCTCCAGTAAGTTGGCTATGGAAAGTTGTCCCATTCCCATGCATCCTATATGTCATCACAAAAGTATCCAGAAGTTGTGCATGTGCAACAAATAGTGTCTAAATTACTAACTGGTGCAAAAGAATGTTGTGATGTTGTTATACTGAAATAAAATTTTATTGCTTATTTAAAGTTTTGCTATTGATTTTTAAAGCCTGATATGGCTTATCCCTTGCTATCTATTGGATTATCTCTCATATACGGTAATTAATCTGTCCAGCTGTTAAGATCTGCAGGTGGAACTCAGAAAAATATTCCCTGGTAATATTGCTGCATTCTTCCCAGGATATGAAATATACTTCCTTTGGAGTTGCACTAGGCCCCCATTCTCTTGGTGTCAGTTCCATCAGGTTTTTAATTGTTAAATAATTTTAGCATCCATTGTAATCTTAGTCTCTCTCCCCCACCCCATTTCTCTCTCTCTGTGTATAATTTTTAAATTTTATTAGCCACCTTGACTACTTTCCAGAGCAGAACAAGTACTCTGCTGGGTATATATCAAATAACTAAATGGGTTTTCTAAGAATGCCTTTGGGATCTATGTGGTACTCAGATACCATTTTGGAAATATGGGTTATCTTAAGGCTAGGCATTTGCTCTGCGGCAAACTGCTGCTTTCCAATTATTTCATTAGAAGACTCTGGCAAAATAGCATTAGATAGGTCAGGGAGTTTGGAGGGCACCAAGGAACATGCTGTCAGGCCCATTATCAGGCCTGAGTACTAAACTGAAGACACAGTCTATAGAAATATACATGAAAGCCAACTAACAGCTTGACCTGTATTGGAAAACAGTATTCCATGAATAGGGGCTTTTATTTTGTTAAACCTATGTAGGACAATACTATTAAAAGGTAGCATCAATTAGCAAACAAAATCAATGCCTTCCCCCCACAAATCGTTCAAAGAAGAAAACAAAAAGATGTGTTCTTTTTATCTTCCACTTCAACAATCCCCCTTGTATGTTAGCTTTAGCCAGGATGTGTTCCACTTGCAATTTTCCTAGCCATGGAGTTTTGGCCTTTTGGCCATGGAGTTTTGGAGCAGCAGAAATAGTTGCAACTGCTATCTTCTCTGCTCACTAATGGATAATACAGTGACAGTGCTTATATCTGATATTGGCCCAAAGGGCTGTAAGTCAGCTTGTCCAGCCCCTGGAACAACTTTGGAAACCAAAGGATTTATCTTTCTTTTTCTCTTGGTGCTTAAATTTGTCAAAGGCATGTGAGAATACACAGCCATCTTAGAAAGCAACTGAATCCAGTGGGAGCTGATTCATTAGGCAAGAGGAGAATTGCCCCATCAAATATATCTGCCCAGACAATCTTTCCTGACTTGCATCTTATTTATAATTAATCTATGTCAAGGTATTAGCTGTCAAATCTCTCATTTGTATTTGCTATACAAATGTACAGCATTTGTAGCATTCAGGAAAGATACAAAAAGGGTATGGAAGCAGCAGCAATTACTTTCATGCTGTTCCCATTATAGTTCATAAGAGTTTAAGATCTTCTGCTGTAGTTGAGAACTTGCTTTCTCTGTTGCCAACAATGAAATTATTGTTCACTGCTGGCTCATGTTTATACATAGGCTGTAGTAATCTGGTCTCAATTCTCTTTTTGTGAAATGAGGAGAACTCTTTCCTTCACTTCAGTTAGTGAAATGTCTTGGGCCGACTTTAAACATATCTTAACCATCTCTTAATCTTAACATGTCTTTGTGGCAACAGTGATACTCTGTTGCTGAAAGTTTTCCACACAAATACTAACCAGGTCTATGACAGCAAATGATAGCAAAAGGTCAGAAAAGTAGGAGAGAATATGTTGTGTATGGAACTTGGTAGGCTCCAAGTGCCTTAATCTGATTGGCCGAGAAGGCCGTTCTCGGATTGGCTATTGGGAACCAATCTGATTGGCCTGCCTGATGGCGGGAACACTCAAAGTACTGTTATTGGCCACAAGCCGCAAGCAAGCTGCTATAAGAAGGGCTGCCGCAGCTTGGGCTGTTGTTCCGTTACCATAGCCTTACTTGTTAAAATAAAAGAGTTGTTGGAACCTGGTCTCGCGCAACTTATTTCCGAACGGAACACTGGTGACGAAGGTGGGATCGTCGTAGAAGAGCGAGACCGAAGCATGTGGCAATCAGAACTGAACAAAAGAGATGGCCGGTAACAACGCCCACACCATTCAATGCTGATGAGAATTGGGAGTTGTATATCGATCGCTTTCTAATGTTTTTAGAAAGCAACGACCGTTTTTAAAATGGCAAAGGCACTAGCCAAACCAAGAGACGTTAAACAAGTGACTTGGCCCGAGCTGAACAGAATGCTCAGAGCACATTACGCACCTGTGGTCTCCAACTTGATAAAAAGGCACGAGTTCTACAAAAGAGACCAAAAAGAAGATGAGACCGTCAGAGATTTTGTAACAGCCCTGAGACACATCGGAGGAGCCTGCGAGTTCCAGAACATGGACGAGGCCATGAGGGACCACGTGGTCCTTGGGTTGAAGGATGCTACACTTCAGAGTAAGCTGCTAAATAGACCAAACATCACTGTGGCTGAGGCCATCGCAGAAGCCACTGCCGCTGAAGCAGCAAAGAAATCTGCAGCCACTATGCACCAAATGAATTCAATTCCAGATCCACCAAATCAAACCAGAGAGAAGAAGGCAGAGGGAAGCAAGAAACAGCCGACAGCGACCGCCCACTATGAAGATATCAACTCCCCGAGCGACACTGATGACGACAATGAAGATGGCCATAGACTTCAATAAGACAAGAAATGGCGGGAAAAAAGAAGAAGCAGGCGGGAATTCCAATGTGCTGGATGCAGAGGCAACCACCCGTGATCTGAATGCAGGTTCCTTGACGCAATCTGCAGAGCTTGTAACAAACGGGGGCACATCGAAAGGGTCTGCCGAAACAAAACAAGCTATAGTCCTAAAAGACGCGGCAGCACCCCCCCCAGACATGAAGAGAGACAAGCCAGAAGCAGATGGAACTGAGATAGTAGAAGTAAAAGAACAAACAACAGCATCGTTGAGATTAACTGGGAAGAGAGCCTGTTAGAAGAGTTCCGGGATGTATTCAACGGGACCCTAGGCAAGTACAAGGGGACCCCAATTTTGTTTAGCCTAGACACGAAAATAGCCCCCATCCGACTGAAAGCCAGACGCGTCCCTTTTGCATTAAAACAAAAATTGACGAACAACTAAACAAACTAATGGCACAAGGGGTGTTAGAGCCAATCAACCATGCCAGGTGGGAAACACCCATCATGACCCCTGTCAAACCAGATGGGTCAGTGCACACCTGTGGAGACTATAAGGCAACCCTAAATCATGCACTCCAACAAAGCGCATACCCAGTTCCGGTAGTGCAACACTTATTGCACTCCCTATGGGGAGGAAAATTTTTTTGCGAAGCTTGATCTCACACAAGCGTACCAACAACTACCCATTGACCCCACTACCGCAGAGGCACAGATTATAGTGACACACAGAGGGGCGTTCAAGTGCAACCAACACCAGTTCGGCATTAGCGTTGCCCCAGGTGTTTTCCAAAGCCTCATGGAATGCCTTTTAATTGGATCAAGGGAGTCGCCCTTATTTTGATAACGTTCTGGTGTCAGCAAAAAATGCTAACCAACTAGAGAGTAGATTAAAATAAATCTTAAGAAGATTCAGAGACGCAGGCCTAAAAGTAAAGCGAGAAAAATGTAACTTAGACACCAACCAGGTCAAATTTCTAGGCTATCTCAGAGATGAGCAAGGGATACACCCCACTGAAAAAAAGAAAAAGGCAATCAAAGATGCACCTAGACCTAGAAACAAACTGACTTACAAGCATTCCTAAGTCTCATAAATTTCTACAATGTGTTCCTGCCCCAAAAAGCAACCGTAGCAGAACCCTTACATTGGTTGTTAGACAAAAAAACTATCTGGAAATGGGGCCACCGGGAACAAGCAGCATTTCAAAGTATCAAAGATCTATTAACGTCTAACACTGTTTTGATCCAGTATAGCAATACCCTTCATTTGACGGTCACCTGTGATGCATCGCCTTTTGGAATCGGCGCCATCCTGAGCCACAAGCTACCAGACGGCAGAGAGGCACCGGTCGCCTTCTATTCAAAAATGCTTTCCAAATCGGAGAGAAATTACAGCCAACTCGACCAAGAAGCCCTCACAATCATAGCTGGAGTCAAAAAATTCCATGAGTACCTGTACGGCAGAACTTTTTCGATCATCACTGATCACAAACCCCTGTTAGGGATTCTAGCAGGAAACAAATTGACCCCGAACATTATGTCGCCTAGAATGATGAGTTGGTCAGAATTCCTCACTGCCTACACTTACACGCTGATCCACCACCCAGGGAAGACCATCACCCATGCAGATGCTTTGAGCCATTCCCCGCTGCCCATCACGGAAGACGACCCAGCTCCCACCATCTCCACTCTCCAACTCGAGGCCTGGCCGAATCTGCCACGAACCGCAGCAGACGTCGCTAAAGCCACCGCGAAAGACCTGCTGGCAGCTCGCATTCTGCATTGGGTAGGTAAGGGCTGGCTGGATGAAAACAAAACCGAGACTTTTAAGCCATTTCGCACCCTACAGACTGAACTGTCTCTCGAGAAAGGCTGTATTTTGTGGGGTGACAGGGTGGTAATCCCTAAAAAACTACAGGAAAATGTTTTGTGCATGTTGCACAAGGGGCATCCGGGCATAGTTAAGATGAAAGCCCTGGCCAGGAGTTACGTCTGGTGGCCAGGGCTGGACAAAGACATTGAACGTTGGGTGGCTACATGCCATGACTGCCAAAAATCGAGGCCTACTCCCCCACAGACACCAGTCAGGGAATGGGAAATTCCCTGGGGCCCATGGTCGAGACTGCATATTGACTTTGCTGGGCCAACAAAAGGCAAACGTTTTTGATAGTCATGAATGCCTAGTCGAACTGGTTAGAAGTCATACTGATGGCTTCCATGACCACTGAGGCAGTGATGAAGCAGTTAGACAAACTTTTCGCCACGCATGGACTGCCTGATGTATTGGTGTCGGACAATGGGCCACAGTTTAACGTGTTGGCATTTGAGCAGTATTTAGCTGCACAGGGCATCCAACACGCCTTGACAGCACTGACTCATCTGGCTGCAAATGGCAGGGCTGAATGCATGGTTTGACACACTAAGGAGGGCCTAGAAAGAATGGACAAGGGGGACGTGCAAGAAAATCTAAAGCAATTATTAACCATACAACATATTACCCCTAGCAGCACAACCAACAAGAGCCCACCAGAACTATTAATGGGTAGGAAATTGCATTCCTACCTTGACAGACTGCACCCCACTTATACCTGGGATAAACCCCCTGACTCCTCCAGCAAATACCACGCATTCGAGATAGGCGACCTGGTTTATGCAAAAAACCTTACTGGGGATCCGTTATGACTCCCAGCCATAATCACCCAAATCACAGGCCCCCAGTCTTACTGCCTAGTATTAGACAACGGAAGAGAATGGAAGCGGCACATCGACCAGCTTCGTTCTTGCACCCTAGAATGCAACACCATATCAGCGCCAAAAATAATAAACGAACCAAAAACAGCCGAGGAGGGGGGGAAATACAAAATAATAAAAAAGGGAGAGACAAACCTTCCATAACACGACAACAAACACTACACAAAGACTCCCAAACAAATCAAAAAGAGCACTCACGATTAGATGAACCCCAAAAGAGAAGTCCGGGAGCAGGAGAATGAGGTCTTCCTGGAAGGAGACAGCCAGGCCAGCTCGACCAACCCGGACGAACCAGGACGGAGCGGCGGAGCCATCTCAACTGGCTTGAGAAACTCAGGCAGGAGTGGCAAGGCTGACTCACCCTTCCAGGAAGTTCCATGGAGAAGGCACAGAGAGAAAGTGATCCCGTCTGAACCGTTTGAAGACCACGCTGAGACTGAGCTGTGTAGGTCAACCAGGACTCGAAAAAGCCTCACCTACCTGCGTGACTACGTGGCGCATGTTGGACAAAACCAAGGGGGGAGGGGTGTTGTATATGGAACTTGGTAGGCTCCAAGTGCCTTAATCTGATTGGCCAAGAAGGCCGTTCTTGGATTGGAACCAATCCAATTGGCCCACCTGACAGAGGGAACACTCAAAATACTGTCATTGGCCACAAGCCGTGAACAAGCCGCTATAAGAAGGACTGCCGCGGCTTGGGCTGTTGTTCCATTACCGTTGCCTTGTTAAAATAAAAGAGTTGTTGTTGGAACCCGGTCTCGCGCAACTTATTTCCGAACGGAACAGAATGCATCCTCTCATTTTTGTGAATATTGTAGAACATGTGTGATTGAGTGGAGTAAGTGGGAGTGAAACTCATATTGACACTATAATTTTTTAAAAATAATGCTGAGGTCTTCCTGCAGAGAATTGTATGAGATCTGAACAAAGAAAAACCTTACAGGGTCATTGAAGAGAAACAAAGAGAAGTATGGATGGCCCACCAGGGAAAACTGGTAGAGCTAGCTTAAGGATAAAATGTTCACCATATTTTGATGGCTTTTGCTCCAATCATCCTCAAAATCTTCTAATTAGCTTCCCTATACTCAGTATACAGACTAACTATTTTTTGCAGATGCCTATGGAATGGTGGCTCTCCTTAACAATTCCAACATTTAAGAATAGTTACAAAATCAATCTGTTCAATTTTGGGCCTTTTGTGTATTATCCATCACTAAACGCCAATAATAGGATATAGTATATAGGAAATTTGCTGATTGGAAATTCAAGACAAGTTTCTAGCTGAGAAAGAAGGTGCCTTTAGGTTGAATGGTAAACCTTCAACTAATGTATAGTTCTGCATCATCTAGCGGGGAATATTCTAGCTATCCATACATTGTTCTTTCTTATTTCTTTATAAGTTTGAAGCTAGCTTTTGATTCAATATTTAGAAAAAGACTATGGGGGTATATAGACAATTACAACTATACTTTGGCATTTATTTTCACTTACTGAGATATTGAATAAAAGCAACCATATCCAGGTTAGATGGGTTATCTTTAGAAGTGTTTTTGCTTCTATTCCCATGTCAAAAGGATTAAATAAGAGTACATAATTGCTTCCTTTCTTTTTATTTTTTTATTTTTCAACTAGATTATTAATGTTTTATCTTTAGCTGAGTTTCATTATTTTTTCTCCTTTGTACTGACCATGTAGTCATTCAATCCATTGCATAACTCAACTTTCAGATGACCTGCCAAGACCTCGTATCATTTGCTAGTACAGGTGTGACCACAATGGAGCCCAACATTTCTGCTGTTAAGTGAGAATTTCTTAAGTTAGTTTTGTCCCATTTTATGACCTTTTTTGCCACAGTTGTTACGTGAATCATTGGAATTAGTAAGTTAGTAACCCAGTTATTAAATTAATATGACTTCCCCATTGACTTTGCTTATCAGAAGGTCACAAAAGGTGATCACATGACTTTAGAATACATATGGTCATAAATATGAACCAGTCATAAATATGGTCATAAATATGAACCAGTTGCCAAGCATCAGAATTTTGATCACATGATTATGGGGATGCCACAAAGGTTGTGATTAAGTCACTTTTTGAACTGTTTTGAACAACAATGAAATGTTGTAAATCGAGGACTAACTTGTATAGTTTAAATTATTATTCTAAACATTACTCTAAAACAAAAATGGTCTTATTTATTAACAACGTGCTCATTACCTTCACAACTGGAAAATACATGTTGTCCATATCAATCAAGGACTTCATGTATCCAGGAGGTTTATCCAAGCATTCATTTTGAGGGTGAAATAGATTTAATCAAGCTGATTTAAAGACAGTGCTCCCTAAATTTTATCAGCATGTTAAATGTGCTACTAGAAGAGCAAACATATTGGACAAAGTATATACCAACATCAAACATGGCTATAAGGTTATACAATTACCACATTTGGGACAATCAGACCATATGTCACTGCTTTTTAGCACCAGCTTACATCCCTCTTAGGAAACGGGCTCTACCTAGAATAAAGATAGTGAAATCTTGGCCAGAAGATGCTTCCCAACAACACAAATTGGGACATCTTTTACCACCCTGACCTAGAGGAGCACACTGCAGCTGTTCTGTGCTATATGGAACACTGCACAGATACTATCACTGTGGATAAATGTATTAGGATCTATCCCAATCAGAAACCCTGGATGACCAAGGAAGTCCAGCGCCTCTTGCGTGACAGGACAAAGGCCTTTTGGTCCGGAGATGAAGCAAGATACAGTGTTGCCAGAGCTAATCTGAAGAAAGGTATTTGGAAGGCCAAGACTGATTATAAGAGGAAGATTGAGGATAATTTTTATAGCAATAACATGAGGCAGGTGTGACGAGGGATTCAACAAATTACAAACCATCAAACAACCAATGTCATCCCTGCTGAGGGGGATGCTTCACTGGCAGACGAACTGAATCATTCCTTTGCTCGCTTTGAAGTGGAGACATCAGAGACAGATAAAATACAACCACCAGCAATTGTAGCCCCCATCTCATCACAGAGGAACAGGAGGTGAGGAGCATTCTGAGGGCTGTAGACTCTAGAAAGGCTACCAGTACTGATGGTATCTCTGGCTGAGTGCTTAAAGACTGTGCTGATCAGTTGGCTGGAGTCTTTACCAGGATCTTCAATCAGTCTTTATCCCAGTCCACTATTCCATCTTGTTTGAAGGCTTCCACCATTGTTCTACTGCCAAAGAAGTTCCCTATCAATAACCTCAATGATTACAGACTAGTGGCACTCACTCCTATCATCATGAAGTGCTCTGAGAAATTGGATTGCTGGAACATCATTTTGGTCTTCCGCATACATTTGATAAACACCAATTTGCATACAGAAAAAATAGATCTACAGAGGACGCTATAGCCATCACTCTTCACACTGCTCTGACTCATGTAGAACAGCGGGGGGGGGGGGGGGGGGCTATGTAAGGATGTTTTTTGTGGATTTTAGTTCTGCATTTAACACAATTCTTCCATATAGACTAGTGTCTAAACTTCTGGACCTTGGACTTTCTCATTCAATCTGCTTTTGGATTATGGATTTCCTGTCTGGCTGCTCACAGAGGGTCAGATTAGGTAATCATACCTCTTCAGCCCTTATTCTTAACATTGGTACACCACAGGGTTGCGTGTTGAATCCCTTACTCTATACTCTCTTTGTGCATGACTGCATTCCCACTCATACTAGCAATACTATGGCTAAATTTGCAGATGATACAACAGTGGTGGGACTTACTCTGGGGGGGGGGGTGAGTCTGCCTACCGAGATGAGGTGGACTGGTTGCTTTTGTGGTATGGAGACAATAACTTGGTCCTCAACACCAATAAAACCAAGGAGCTAATAGTGGATTATAGAAGGAACAGATCAGACATCCAGCCCTTGCTTATCAATGGAGACCGAGTGGAGCAAGTGGCTAGTTTTAAGTTTCTGGGTGTTACCCTAAAAGAGGATCTGACCTGGGGTGCTCACATTGCAGCACTGGTCAAAAGGGCCCAGCAGAGATTATATTACCTGAGACTTCCCAGAAAACAACAACTGGATGAAAAACTGCTGGTGACCTTCTACCACTGCATCATAGAGAGCATTTTAACATACTACACCTCTGTATGGTTTGCTAATTGCACAATGACAGATAGGAAAGCACTCCAGAGGGTTAATGTTATTGCCCAGAAGATCGTTGGTTGCCTTCTCCCCTCTTTGGAAGAGCTTTATAGCTCCAGCTGCCTTAAGAAAGTTCAAAACATTCTCAAAGATCCATCTCATCCTGGGAACCCTTTTTTTGAGCTATTACCATCAGGCAGATGGTACAGAATAATAAAAACAAGGACAAATAGGCTGAAAAACAGCTTCTATCCCAGGGCGGTAGCTCTTTTGAATTCTGCTGTATAGTGCAGTGTTGGTGTGGTGTGTGTGTGTGTGTGGGGGGGGTTTCTGGTTCAATGTGTGGAGAGTGAAGGATGTGTTTGTATTTATTTTCATGGTCATGATGTACACTGAAGATGGTGTTTGATTTCGTTGTACAAGGTGCAATGACAATAAACTAAACTAAACACACACAAGAAATAGCCCTCTGAGGGCTTCCAGTGCCATAATTTGATTTTTTTTAGTCATAATGGTATCAACTATGGTTTAGCCACAATTAATCAGAACTAAGGTACTCATTCTTCTGCTTTATGAAGCCAGCTCCGAATCTAAGACAAGAAAGCACTGGAAGCAATATAATCTTAGTTCTTATGCTACATGCTGTGTGTTCATCAGTGTCATGCCCCTGGTGGAGACTGATTCTGAGGGAGAGGAGGAACAGCCGTCAGGGAGTCACACGGAGCTTGTGGAGGAGACTGGGGTTGGGCAGAGGCTGGCTGAGCAGTCAGAGGAGGACCCCTATCCATCCTAGGGCACACAGGGAGGAGAGGATAAGGAAGAGACTTGTTCTACTTGGAAGGAGAGGGCCTTGATCCTCTTCATGGGCAGCAGGTGTGAGAACTGCATAAGAGTTTGGACCTGCATTCTGGCAAATGCTGGAGACAAAGCGTGTTTTATTTTGGTTTGAGGTTATCCTGGTTGGTGTCTTTGCAACAGACTGTGCCTTGTTATCTCCTTGGTAAATACTTCTCCTGTTCCGTTGTGGAAATTTCATCATTTTAGTTTGTTTAGTTTTTATTTTCACCTCTATCTGCTCATTAAATTCGGACTGTATTGCTTTTTTTTTTGAAGACTATTTTTGAGTAAGTTTTACCTCCAACTGAAAATTATTGAACAGCGGGCTCAAGTTGGAGGCATTAAAGGACGTTTATGTACGTTTTGGATTTTGTTACATTTGTGTTACACTCTGGGTCATCACACTCAGTGTGCACTTTTAATGCTTTACTTCAACTGGAACTAGATTTGCTCTCCTCAGGGCTTATATGAGATCCTGCTGATTAAAATGTTGGCTAAAATTGGCCCCTTTAGATGGTTCTTTAGCCCAGATAATATTTTTATTTCCTTTTGAAAGAAAAGCATAGGTTGGACTTGAATTATTTTGGCCCTTTGCCTCATTCATTAATAAAATCAAGACCCATGAGGGCTTTCCTATAGGCCATAAAAGTGAATTCTGGATCTGGACCTGCAGAGATAGGAGCAAAACCCCTAATTGTCTCAGTAGTGGTCTCTGTGGTAGAACTTTTCTCTTTCCCTAATTATTTTCATATCTAATTTGCCCACAGCCCCACACAGAAGAGGATTTTCATTATCCAGACTCAACATGTCACCATGGTCTTAATAATGCACTGCCATTAGACTTGACTCTGAACAGATGGGATGATGAAGACAGTTTTGCATGTACTTCTTCACTGTCCTTTTTATCAACCATGGCACACTGAATTATTTATGTTCCTATTAACCTCTCACTTGGGCTGGATTGGTGAGGAGAACACTCTATTTTGTTATCAGTCAAGTCTATAGAAACACCCATAAGGGTCACCACATTTTTTTTCTTTGACAATTGCTGTGAGAAGATTCTTGATTCATCATTGGAAATGATTCTGATTTTTATTTTTGCCCTCATGGATTCTCATTCTATTAACTTCTCATGCACAATTCTTGTTTTTATTAGACTGTTTTGTGATAAGTTTGATGACTTCACCATTCTTGTCGCAGGGCCTACCCTCTGTTGCAGCATCTCCCCAGAATTTCATACTGCTAATGGTGTTCAAAAATTGTTGAAAAATTGGCTTTGGTCCCAGCTCTGGGGGTAGGATAGCTGTTGAGCTCTTGTTGGTTTGTCCTTGACAGTGTTTTACAAAGTGTTTGTCCTTCTGGGTGTTTGAGAATTTTTGTGATTTTCATGTGTTCTTATTTTTTAACTTATGATATAAACCATTCACAGTCAACAAATAAACAAACTTTAATTGAAAAAACATATTTGCTCAAACTAGCTTTTCTCCTTTATTCCAAATTCATGGATAATATGGAAGGGATATTGGTTCAGAAAGCAAATATTAGGAGCCATGGTAGCAGAATGAGTAGAATGAAGTATTGCAAGCTAACTCTGCCCACAATCAGGAGTTTTATTCTTACTGGCTCATGGTTCACTCAGCCTTCCATCCTTCTGAGGTTAGTAAAATGAGGGCCAGATTGTTGGGGACAATAGGCTGACAGAGAATTCTGTAAAGCAGAGGTCCCCAACCTTTGCAGCTTGGTGGCCCAGCTGCAAGGGAGAGGGGAACTGGGCTGCATGAGCAGTAGGCCAATGTGCACATGCAACTCAACTCACACAGATGGTGGACCGATGCACACTCAGACAATTATTATAGCATATCATCCAATAATAAGATTGCTTGCTAATTTGACTGTTTATTTACTGAGCCTGTTTCCTGATATACTTCACTTAGTCATTGGGCAGAGAAAATACTGGACAGAGAATGTCAGGTAAGCTCCAAAACAGAACTGATTGACCCAACCAATGAGTACTAAAGGAATTCATTTAATTCAAACAGACCCAGACTTTCTAGGGCCAAACTAATTTCCCCTGATGAATTAATTTATTACAAACTGCCCGAAAATTAATTGCCCCTTCTGAAATCTACAATTGAGATGAAATCTTAGGAAGGCCCCTGAGTTACATCTCTGTGGCCATTTTGGTTTTCACCCTTGTGATTCCATGTGGTATGAAAAAAGTTCATCCTTTGGGTGAGGGTATAAATACTATATGAATCTGTCAGTCAGTTCCAACCTATATCACCATGGACTTTTATTTTATCGCCCGCCCCTCCAGAGATTAAAAAAAGTAGAAAGAAGGAAGAAGGAAATGATTAACTGAGAGGACTAAAACATGGTAATCACCCAACAAACCCTTAGAAAATATGCTATCAACACCTAATGGTGATAGTGAGAAAGGGAATCATTACTAACCTGTGTCATGTGAACAGGGGCATTGGAGAGAATAGAAAACTGTACATGACAAACATTTGTACTGTGGCTAACTTAATTTCAACTGCTTTTTAAAAATTAAATGAAATTATGCAGACATTTCTTAACTGAAAGGAGGACCAATAGAGATGGGAAGACTCCTTAGCATTTTATCTTCCTATAATATCCCTCTTCAAAATTCCCTCATCCAAGCTGACTCCCTCTAAAAACAATTTCAATCTGTGTGAGTAAAGATTTGATTTTGAGAGGGAAAACTGCCAGGAGAGAAGCAGTTCAGCCCCTCACCATTTCTCTGCCCAAACTGACAGCCTCCTGAAGATCTTTTTGCACTGGTAAAACTGTTGAGAGACGTTATGCCTATGTTAGATAATGTGCAATTTAGCCTTGAAATCCTTAAATTTGTCATGGAGCCATCCTCCTGTGTAGCCCTTTAGATCTCAAAGTCAGCTGAGAGTTCCAAAGTTGAGAGATGGCAATAGCAGATGAAGGGAAAACAGGCTTGATAGATGATAAGACCATGAGGAAAAAGCCATTGGAATATTCTTCAACTTCTCTTCTAAAATCTTTTTCACTGATATTTTCCAGTGGCAGCCAGTTACAAGTGAACCATTGGGTATCTCTTTCCATCCTTTCATTTTCTACATGGGCTCTTCTATCATATGGAAGAGATGTTCTAAGGTGGAAAGGTCAAAAGCCTTTCAACAACCAGATTAAAAAGAAAAGAATTTTAAAAGAGAGACACAAAGAGTCGTTTAAAAATATGAAAGAAAAGAGGGAGAGAAACAAACATCAAATAATAATATAAAACTCAGCCTTTTTCTTCTCTATCCTGAATGTATGCTGGTGTGGTGCTTAGGGGATTAATCTCTTAAAAAAATAAGTGCCATGTGAGTAGACAGGCAGTGATTAAGGTTTTAACTGATCAGTCTGCATCTGACAGCGAACCAGCTATTATCTTAACGGAATCAAACGAACATTCAGAGCCTCTCCTCAGCCCCAAACATGAAAGGAGATGTCATCCGCTGGCAGTTGGCAAGCCGCAAAGGGAGGGGAAAAGGGAGAGAGAAAGGAAGAGAGGGAAGGTAAAACTAGGATGAGAAAAAAATGAATGAGTGGAAAAGGTAAATGGTCAGAGACAGATCGGGTCTGGAGGACTGAAAAGAACAGGTAGAATTTGGGGGTTGGAATCCTGGGGGGCCAAAATGACATGCAGATTCCCCTTCTGCTCACTGGTACCATTGGCTAATTTTAGACTCTTGATAAAATGAGTCTTAAGGCAGAGGATGGCTTACAAGGTTATTAGATTTAGAAGAATTCCAAATGCTGAATCAAATCAGACTGTTTCAGAGTGATCTTAGTTCTCTAAGGCAGGCTGGGATATAACTTTTATTTTATTTTGTTACATACATACATTGATTCATACACACACACACGCTGTTTATATGCTACCAGTTGTGGGATTATAGATACCTGCATTTCATTGTTAAAAAGCAAATCCCACAATGGGAAATACTTCTTTTGAAGCCCTCAGTCCCAAACCTGGATTCAGCACATCCACAGAATTGCAGTCCTTTCTAGTTGTTTACCTACTTACTTGCTAAATAAATTCAGTTTTAAACAGTACTTCACCTTTCTATTCCATATAAAAACAATATGACTTTGAAAGAGGTTTGAATGATTGGTTTATAGAATGGCTTTCCATATAGTTCTTTAGAAGAGAAATATTTAATGGTCTATAATTCTTTGACATATACTTCTTGGTGTTCAATTATTATTACCATTATATCCTGTCTTTCTATTCAAAAGGTACTTAAGAACACTCCAGTGGGCATTCTTTTCATTTCAGCAGCAATGTTTAAAAAGCCTTGGCAGAATCAGCATGAAATCAGTTATTTGTAGATTGTGCATCTTCCTGATCTTGGAGTTTTCCAGTTTGTTCCTCAGTGTTACTTTTAATCCATGCTCTGCTCTTTCCTTTGTATGTAGTTTTATTTGTTTGTATTGTCCCTTAGTTTGTCCCATGTCTTAGACTTCAGTTGCATTTGCAATGTCTCCTCCTATCCACCTTACCATTATTATATTTTTGCCTTAATTTAAAAAATGGCTCACGTTTCTAATTGGATTTTGTGTTTGTTCATTGGGACCTTTGTGCATGTATTGTTTTAATTTTACTGCTCTATCTCACTGTAGTTTGTTCATTATGTGTAGGTCACTTATTTTGTTAGATGGGTTGTGCTTTAATTCTATTTTAAATGTACATTTCCATGACATGCCAAACTAGGCTAGTGGGGACTAACCTGTGGACTAGTAATCACATCCACTTCATATGCATGCAATTGTTCCTAATCCTGAGTGAAACTACTCACAAACAATATTTGTTTATAGCTTACCTTGACATACAACTGCAGTATGACAGGGAGTTCCACACCTATCCTTTAATTTGTAAGGTTTCATTCCTAAGGACAGCTCTCAATTTTTTGTTATACATAGATAGCTTAACAAACAATAGTGTGAATTATTGTCAACTATTCTAAAGTTCTAAAAAATTCTGTTGCACAACATTCCATAAATTTATCTATCTATCTCTTAGCAGGTTTTTATGCCATTGAAGGGACAATTTTGCTCATGCTATTATCATTTTTTTTTAAAAAATGGCATTTTTTTAAAGTGTCATCACCATTTAAAGGTGTATTAAAATCTCTACAATTATTTATTTGAAATCTGATTGGCTTTATAACATCACCAGGTTTATCAAATTCTTTGGAAAAGTAAAAAAATACTGTAACAGCTATTAATGAAATTGCACTGATAATCACATTTTGGATTTCCAAAATATGCTTCTCTTTGCTTTTGAAGGCGATTAGATACTGTGGTTCTCAAATCAACTTTAATCTATTCATTGTGTTTTTCATATTACCAAATCAGAGTTTGAACATTTTGTGGTTGATACTTGCCTCTGGTATCACTGATAAATATGATGAAGTTCTGTGAATTGAGGATATTCTTATTCCCCAGCCAATATTATTCAAATGACAAATTTCAACTGTTTCATTAAAATGAAAAGAATTTGTGGTTTAGCACTAATTTACCATTTTTGATTTTCTTTTGTCACTGTTACATGTTTCCCAAATTAATTATATCTGTAATGAGAACAAGCCCTTCTTTCCTTCCTTCCCTTCCTCCCACCTCCCTCCTTTTCTTCATTCTTTTGAAATTGGAGCACTGAATACTATATAAAATGAATATCTGTATTTTGATATTCTTGATTTACTAGTATAATATCTGTCTGTCCATCTTTCCAATCAATACATAAATACCTGCCTACATATAGTATCCATCATAAACTGTCAAATGGTCATAAGATTAAAAGAAGACAAAAAAAAAACATTTCTGCTGAATTATTCTCTTTTTTTTTTTTTTTTGCTTTTTTATTGCTTATGATTTACTGTTTGCTTCTGAAAAGCTGTGGACATCTCTGCCTCCTTGGCCTTTCCCACACCCACCAGACCTCCTGCTGCCAGAGTCTCCTTTAAACCAGGGAGGTCTGGGACTCTTGAACCTGAGGTCGAAGATGAGAAAGAAGGAAAGAATGGCCTTCAGGCCAGGATAAGCAACCAGGGCAACAGACTCTTAAAAGTGATAAAGGGGCTTTATCTAGAAGCACTTAAACAAAACCCACAAGAGCCAAGAGAGGAGTCTCTGTCAAGTACCAGCCATGGCCATAGGGGAAACCACAAATCCTTGACACAATAAAATACACTTCCTTTATATTGAGCAGTTGGTGGAAACAGAGCAGTCCACTGTAGGTCAGGCAGGCCCTGGCAAGCTATCCCTGGCTTTCTTACCTTGGCTGTGAGGTTCTAATTCAATGAGCCACTTAGTCTGGAGGGCAAGAGTCAATGGGCATTGTTAGTAAGCTGCAGATGTGCAGCAGAATAGTAAGGGATGATGCAAGACGGTTATTACTTTTTTGTTTCCTTAGTTCCTTGTTCACTGTCTGTACCCACTTGTGGTGATATCTTGCCTTTTATCTTAACAGCAAGCAAGCTCTTCTGTGCAACAACTATTTTTGTTCTGTGCCTGGGGCCAAAGAGATAATCTCCTGGTACAGAATGCTGAAAAGTACTGGGGAATTGGTGAGGAGTACCTGGCTGGTGAGAAATGAAGAAAGTAAAATCCTCTTTCGAGGAATGATCTTTTACCTTTATCACCAGTAAATGAAGTTCAATAGGATTTCATATGGCAATCATCCCTCCAATCTAGGATCTACATTAATTTATAACCTCTGCTTTTGAAAAATTAAATATTGTATACAGAAGTTCTTAATGTATTATTTTGGAGGGCAATTGGACACTTTGGACCATATGAAATTCAGTGCACTTTTGAACATTTGAATTTTTTTTTTACTAGTTCTATGTGAAGGCAATATTGCAAAACCTTTATTTAAAAGGCACTGTCTTTTATCTATGGGAATTTCTGGATTGATTCTGATATAATGCCTGGTATGTTCTATACCAGCCACTGTGATTTTGGAAGAAGATGTTGCTTTCTCCTGATGCATTTTTTTAAATTAAAATTTTCCTCAAGGCTGTTATTTATTGCAAGTTGTCTGCCTCCCCTTAAAATGTGTTTTGAATTAAGCTATTTGCAGTAAACAAATAACACCATTTTGGATAAGACAGAGCAATTTCTGACTGAGAAATGAGTACATAGGAAAAGGATTATATATCATCTCCTATGTAATAATCCTAATCTGGCTGAGGATAGGATAGTTGAGTTTTCTTAACAAAGAAGAATGACAGATTAGTAGCTGGTAAATACCTAATAGTCTATATCATTTAAGCTAAATCTCCTCCATTCCAAAAATGTGGCTGCAATTTGTAAAAATATATATAATTTAGAAATGCAACAATTCAAATTTGCAGTAATTATACATTTAAATTTGGCCCTAACCTAACATGTAGTTTGGGCCACAACTATGGCCTCTGTGGTTGAGTAATATTGTGTAAGCCTCCAAAGACAAAGTAATATTCCAAGTATTGGTATCAAATCACAGTTTGTCGATTCTGTATTTTGGAGACCAGTCTCAAACTGGCTTCAGCTTCCAATTTGGTAGCTTGCCATCATTCAGCATACTAAGCCTATATTGTGCTTCCAATATTATGTGTGCTTCATAGCATTCCTTGACATCTGTTCACAAATCAGCAGAGATATCTACAGAATCCATCAGCTTCACCAGAATGATAAAATCAGTATTGGAGCATGATGATGCAAGCTCCACCCTTATGTACATACTAATAATATTGTGACACGTATATAAAATGGGCACAGCTTGTTTATGTAGCCCTTGCTTAGTGACCACATTTGGGAACAGCAATTTGTCAGTAAGTGGTTGCTAAATGAAACTAGATTGTGCTTATGATCTTACTTCAGCTTTTCTTTGCTTTACAGGCCTGTCAAAGTTGTAAATGTGAGGATGGTCACAAGGTTACTTGCAACAGTGAATGGTCACTAAATAAATCAGTCATTTAATGAGGACTACCTGCGTTGTGATGCTCATTCTTCATTTCCCACCTTGTCCTTCTCAAACTGTTACTTCTAAAAAGATGTGAAATTTGCATTTGCAAATTATGCATACAGGTTTCCATACATTATCCTTTTGGGTTTTCAATTGCATGCAGATGTGTGCAAGCAAATAAGTGAAGGGACAATACAGACATGGATCAGTTTCATCATTCTTATAAAACTGAGCAGGCAACTTGCTCTAGAAAGCCCCTTCCTCTATGACTAGCCTAAGAATCAGCTTACTGATCAACTGCAGGCTTGTTAATCTTGTTATGAAGGGTTATTTATAGCTATCCTTTGAATCTTTCTGTTAAAAGCAATAGGTGATCATGTATAAAAACACTAAAGATGGTATAACTGAGCTTTAATTCCACCATTGTAGCTGATCAAATGTGTTTTGCAGGTTTCCTAATTAGTACAGAATGTGTAAAACTGGAAATAGTTGTGAGACTTGCAGGCATACATTCATTCCATTTTGATTTCCAGCCTCAATTCCCTTCTGCAATCCTTCAAAATCGTATCCTATACATTTCCCTAACCTTGGCTTGATTATATTTGTCATCCTAAGTGGATGGACAACAAAACTTTCATTGCAACTACCTTGAGTTAAAGATGTTCCCAAGAGCAAGGATTAAGACACGGCTTGAATACATTTAATAGATGTAAATTTTGATTCTGTATTGAGAGGAGTTTCTGAGCTGTTATTCCTACTTACTCTCCTTGATACTGTTGGCCCAATGTTACTGCGCCAGGAGGGTCTTTGGGACTTCCAGGGTCATGAGTGCCCATTATGGGGCAAGATTTATCATTGGCAGGTGTGCTGGAGGATGGTATATTATCCAGGATTATGAACTGTAACAGGATAATCTCTCTAATGTAATTCAAGCTCTTGACATGGCTTATGGCTCCTTAATGTACCTCAGACTGAAGAATTGCAAGAACATTCTTCCCCCTCCCTATCTTGTCAGCTCTTAAATGATTTAGACAATTGCCTGAAGCCAGATCTTGGCCTCCAGTCATAACTCAGCACCATTCAGTAAATATGATGGCGAAAGAGTTTTCTCTGCCTTGTTCTTTCCCCACTGCATTTGCAGCTTATCTACCTTAAGGGGGAGACAGCATCTTGATTAACAGCATTTACCTGCTTTGCTATGGGTTTTTGGTCTACTTTTATATGTCCTTGACTTTTCAGAATTCACAGGGGTGTCACTCAAGATTTTTATATGAATGTCAAATTGTGCTTAGAGATATTGGCACTTATGCATCATCATCAAGTAAAGCAGCATGCAAAAGTAAGTTGGGGACTAGGTGTATATCCCACAGGCCTTGTGCCAATTAGCTGCTGGATATTTTAGGTGCCCTGCCATTTCATCTAATGGAACAAATTAAAGAGATCTGTGTCATAAATTTAGAGAGCTACACAAAACACATGAATTAACATTTTAGACAATAGCTGGGGACTCAGCAGCTAGTCTAGTTTCCCACAGCTTTGCTTATATTTCTCATTCCTCACATTCTGTGCCATCGGCTGAGGATAATAAAAGGTGTAGGTCAACATGGCAGGAAGGCCAGTGTTTGGAGAAAGTTGGCTTAAATCAACACAGACAATTACAGATCTTGGCATTTAGAATTAACTCTTCATTCTCTTAATTGATAAGCTTAACAAAAATATTGTATTATTTTGTGATAATGGTGCTTAATGGTACAGATTTAGGTTTCACAGATACTTCTATTAATGTTGTGCTTGTTATCAGCCCACTGTTATTCCAAATAGTTTTTCTATAATTCTGTAAAATGTGTTTTTAATCAATTAGTGTATTTGGTCTTACAAACTTATATACCCCAGTTCTGTACCTACACAAGTTGTCCTCGACTTACAACAGCTCATTTTATAACTATTCAAAGTTACAATGGCACTGAAAAAAGAGACTTATGGCCATTTTTCACACTTATGACTGTTGTAGCATCCCCACCATCACGTGATTTACATTTGGATGCATGACAACTGACTGACATTTATGACAGTTGAAGGATCCTGTAGTCAAGTGATCCCCTTTTGCAACCTTCTGACAAGCAAAATCAATGGGGAAACCAGATTTGCTTAACAACCATATTACTAATTTAACAACTACAGTGATTCATAAATATGGCAACAAAAGTCATAAAATGGGGCAAAAATCATTTAACAAATATCTCATTTAACAACATAAATTTTGGGCTCAATTGTGTTCATAACTTAAGGACTTTTTGTAGTCTCATAATAAATATGAATTTAAGGACCATCTTGAAATTTGCTATCCCACGTTTTAAGAAATTATACTTAACCATACTAATGTACTATTGCACGTTAATGTGTTAGCAAATGTGTTCCTAGTTTCATGTTATTGCTCTCAGTATGAAACATTGAGAAATATTGTAAATCTATGCTATAGGCTGTGGTGAACATAATTGCATAAATTCCAGTATTAATTCCTGGATCTTTAGGAATTCAGCTTCTCATTTTTCTGTACAAGTTGGGGATAATACAGAAGTTCTGCATGTATAGAAGTGGTAACTTTATAAAGTAGCTGCACACTACCAGCCTTCTCTATAAGTTCCTTTAATTTGGGAGAGAATAATAGATAGTTGATCAAAGAACAATGTAAAAAGGAACATAAGAATGAGAGTAAGCAGACATTTTAGACATGAGTTTGTATTATCATACATCAAAATTAGGTAGAAAAGGGGATAGAACTGTTTATGAATAACAGGATAGGATAAAATATAGGATTAGCTATTAAACTAGCTTGATAGTTTAAGTAACAATTTAATTGTTGTAATGAATAACAGACAATAATTTGGCAATCTGATATTATTTGAATGGTTCTTAGATAAAGAGTAGAAAGTGGGGTAGGTTGTTTTTGAAGTTTTGCTTTGCAAATGCTTGATTGTTAGAAAAGTTTACAATTTTCACAGTAGCAGTTCAAGTCTCTGTTTAAAATGCACTGGATTACACCCAATAGCTTTGTGAGAAGCTAGTTATCAGAACTGTACATGGATCTTAATGGTGTATCACTTATTTTAACTAGTTTTGTATTCCTTTCCTCTTTGATACATGAAATAGAGGTGTCTGTTATACAGTTAGGGGTAAGGCCAAACCATTGCTGGATTTTGATGATGATTGCCATTTCCTTGTGTTGATGCATTTGGACAAGCAGTAATTAGTTTAAGATTTGTACCATAAGCATCCACAAGACTGAAGGTTTCATCAAAATGATGAAATGAGTATTGTGCTGTTGTGACACAAATTGTTTCCTTACCACATATATATGATTTACGAAGCATGAAAGGGCAGAGCTTGTGACATGAAGTTGCTTACATCCTTTACTTCTCTCTGCAGGGACCTCTGATAGGTTGCTTAGGTGCCCAGCTGGTGAATATCTTGTGTGCTCCATCATTTATCAAGCATTTCAGTTCCCACAGGATGAAGGCTAGAGCAGGTTTGAATTATTGCATAATTTGCTGATGCACACATGACTTCATAGAACAAAATCCAAGAAAAGTCCATCTGCTGTCCATCTGATAGTTTAACATTCAATCCTTATAAATCCTAGAGGATATGGTCTACGATCAGAAGTTCTGGGTAATGTAATCCAAGACATTTGGAAGATGCCACTTTGCCTAATTGTTCAATAATTAATATAATGGAGAACCCAAGCCAAACCATAGCTATGGCATTCTCACTAGGGTTGCTTTAACTTGCTACCATTTTGGTTGAAGTTCAAAAGAGTCAGTCATTTCTATGACAAGAGGACAGATGGGTGAGTAAGTGAGATTCTTTTTCACAGAATAGCAATTGGTGCTCTGGCAGATGCAAAGAATTGAGTCTTCCTCCTTTCTCATGCTGGCAGGTAGTTAAAATGAAGCAATTAAACTTCAGTGAAACATATGTAGATAAGTTGTGGTCACACACACCACTTTTCTAAATTTAAGCTATATGTTGAGCCATAAACAAATTGGTTTTTTATGATATAAAGTTAACCAACATTGACATAAACTGAGCTTAGATTTGAAACAAATCTATTTTCGAGTTCTTTACATGAACTGGTTAAGAATTTTAAAGAATATAGCCATGAATAACTGAGTTGATAGAGGGCTGCTGGGTCTGAATTCCTAGATGAGGGAGTTTATATGTTACTGGTCTTTGAAAGAAAAATGAAAGAAAAGAGGGGAGTGAGTAGCTGCTAGCTAACTAGCTAGGTAGGCTGAAGAGCATTGAAGAGATGTGGATCTTATCATGAGAACTAGTTCAAACAGAACCAAAACAGAAAAATAATGGGGAAAAAATGCCCTCACGCGTCACTTAAAAGAGAAAACAGGCTCAAGGACACAAGGCATGTATGAATGTCTGAGTAAGAAGGAGGGTCCTCTTGAAATCTAGGTGATTTGCAAGTCTTGTTGAAGCATGACGCCCTCTCTGATCCCTGGACTGTAGGCCATCACACCATTCAGTGAAATTTAGGCAGCTGTATTTACTGTTGCTATTTGTTGTTGCCCTGGCAGCTCCCTCCAGTGTGAATTTTCTGTGTCACTGGCTGAGAGGATTCTGAGCAGGTTTCTGATTATGTGTTTTTTTGTAAAACAAAGAGTGTGTCTGTTGGGGAAGGGTGTGGGAGAGAGCGTCTTGCTGGTGCCCTTAACTCCTTAGCTGCTGGGCTGCTGGGGATGGAATGGTAATGCAAGTAAAATCAGTCAACAAATCACTCCTTTATTACTGATTCAGTGAGGCATTATAATAATATTATAGTAAAGACAAAAGTTTATGGACTTTTGGAGCCTTGGACATTTGATTAAAAACATAACCTGCCATCTTCATAGTTCTATAAAACTGTGCTTAAGATTCTTACTGTTGAGGTAATATCGACTTGCATGTGTGTGTGTGTGTGTGTGTGTTTTCTGAATCTCATAGCTTAAAGCCCATGTCACACTGCACCAACGGATGGAAAGAGGATGTAAAATGGAGAGAAACACTTGCCATCCGTTGGTTAAGCCCATGTCACACTGAACCAACGGATGCAAAGAGGATGTAAAATGGACAAAAAACCTTGCCATCCATTGGTTAATACGATGTATCTGTTCTGTACTCACTGCCTCCGTTTTGCTTCCTCTCTATCCGTCCAGCATCCGTTTATGGACGTTTCATCTGCTCCAAAAGTTTTGGGCTGCCTAAAACTTTTGCGCGGAAAATGTATCCAGTTTGTCCGTTCTGCATCCGCTATGCATCCGCTACGCATCCGTTACGCATCCGTTACGCATCCGCTATATCCGCTTGGCATCCGCTGTGCAACTCACATCTGCCCAGACGCAGGGAGGAAGCGGAACGTATGCGGAACAGATGCAGAACGGATGCAGAACGGATGCAGCACGGAAACAAAGCGTTTAAAGCGGAAAAAACGTTCGCAGAGGGGATCTATCTCGGATATTAAGGATGTCTAGAGGATGCCTAGAGGATGCCTAGAGGATGAAAAGGGACAACTATACTGCCTATAAAAAGGGGGAGCAACTCGTCTGCATCTCACTTTCAGACCAGCCCACCTGTGCAGACCTCTGCAGCCTTCATCTGACTCTTCCTCCTCCACAGCATCCAGTCATGTCCACCGTGGATCATAACACAGTCCTTTTGGCAGCCACCATCCTTCTGCAACAGTACGAAGCCATCTACAGGCTCTGTGAACTCTACTATGGGAAGAAAAAGAGGCGGCCAAGAAGCGTCTGGGTCCGAAAATGGATCGGGAGAAGAGCAGAGTACGGACTGTACAACAAGCTGATGGTGGAGCTCAGGAACGAAGACACTCGGGCGTTCCAGAACTTCATGAGGATGCCTCCAGCCATGTTTGACGAAGTTGTGCAGCGCCTGACACCCAGGTTGACCAAGGCAAACACCAACGTCCGGCCCAGCCTGGAACCTGGGCTCAAGGTGGCACTCACTCTGCGCCACCTGGCCTCAGGGACCACCTACAAAAGCATGCAGTACGGCTGGAGGGTGCCACACAACACCATCAGCATTGTGGTCAGAGAAGTGGTGCAGGCCATCATCGAAGAATACAAGGAGGAGCTCCTCCAGTGCCCCTCCACTGAAGAAGGATGGAAGAAAGTTGCAGAGCAGTGGTATCAGAGGTGGAACTTCCCCCACACCGTTGGAGCCATTGATGGCAAACACGTGGCCTGCAAAGCTCCAGCCAAGTCGGGGGCCAGGGCGTTTAATAAAGAGTTGTGTTTATGTTGAAAAGTGTGGATCAATGAATAAATTGTTTTATTATTTATTTATTTATTTATTATTATTATTAATTTATTATTATTGATAATAAAGGGCCATATGTGTGGCAGCTGGGAGGGTGGACCATACAGTCCTACTATGCTTGCACTGGAGGTTTATCAGTCGCACAGCTATCTTAACCCATCCCAAAGGTATCCCTGCCCACCCCACAGCTATCTTAACCCATCCCACAGCTATTACCCATCCCACAGGTATCCCTGCCCATCCCACAGCTATTACCCATCCCAAAGGTATCCCTGCCCATCCGACTGCTATCCTTACCCATCCCACAAGCATGCAAAGGCTTAAACCATTTCTAAAAGTTTCCACCAAGACTTTATTTACAAAAATAAATGAAGCAAGTGTGTGAAGCAAAGATAATCTTTCTTAATAACAAGCTGTAAAAGAAAAATGACCCAAGTCAAGTGTCCAAATAAAGTCTACAGGTAGCCACCCAGTCTCTGGCACTCTCCTCTGTCACTCAGAGGTGTGCCCAGTCTCAGAGGTGAAGGGTTCAGGTGCTATGGAGGTGGCTGCTGCTGGAGTGCTGGTCTGAAGCGCCACTGGGGTGCCTGGCCCTGAGAGGACAACAGGGGACGGTGTGTTGAGGAAGCTCTCAGACAGCTGGCTCAGCCCCGTGATGTGGAGAGCTCCTTCCACCATGCCATGGGGTGTCAGCCCCAGTACCGACGACAGATGTACTGAGGCTGGGCTTGGCTGTGGGGTGGAGGAAGGAGGAGTGTAGTGGGGCTGTCTGGTCTGCAGCTGGGTGAGGACTGGTGTGGGTGGCATCGCTGTCATCAGTGGCATCGGTGGCGTCGGTGGTAGCAGTGGCGTAGGTGGCATCGGTGGCATCAGTGGAACCGGTGGCAATGGTGTCGTCCGATGACTCTGTGCCTGGACTGGGAAGGGCTGCTGCCTGTGCTGCTGGACCTCCTGGTAGCTGTAGCCCTGGTAGGTGAGGGCCTGTGGAAAGCCTTAGAATTGGAGGGACATCACCTGGGGTGGAGGAGCAGACCTGGACTGGGTGGGAGCAGGTTCATCTGGATCTGGAGGGTTGTGAAGTAGATCGGTGATCCTGTCCTTCACCACCTGGTACTGGGGTTCCGCCATGTCCATGAGGGTCTGGTTTACATAGGTGAAGAAGGGCTTGCGGTTGGAGGATGAGGAGTCGGTGTGTACCAGCTGAGAGAGGATATCTATGCTGCTCCTGATGGTGTCTCTTATCTCCAGCAGGACAGTGTGGCTCTGTCCCTCCTGTCTGGCTCTCTGCCTTTCTGTGGAGGTGGAGCTGGGGGTGGATGCGGGTTGGACTGTGGTGGAAGTGCCGTCTCCTTTCTCCCACTGTGCCAGGGGGTCCTCCACGCGCTCCACCACGGTTAGAACAGCTGTCGGCGGGTTCTCCATCGTGGCATGCTCCACAGACACCTGCCTGGAGACAGGGACTGACTCTTGGCCGGAAGAGGACTGGCTCTCAGCAGGCTGCCTGAGAGGGAGGGTTGTGAGAGGGGCTGCTCCTCGGTGGTGGATCTCACCCTCCAGGAAGCTGCACTTGGCCATGACGTAGGTCTCTCTGTCCATCAACTTGACCGCAGCCTGGCCAGATTTCTTGAGGTGCAGCTTCCCGTATCAGGCGTGCATGTGCTTCCACCAGCCGAGGAGCACCTCCGAAGTGTAGCCCAGGCTCTCCGCCTTCTCTCTCCAAGCAGCCTGCTTCCTTTTGGTGTCCCTATAGAGCCTGTGTCCCTTCCGCCATAGATACTCATTCTCTCTCAGCCACTCCAGCACCTCATCCTCATGTTCCTGCTCGATGTTGTATTGCCTCCTCTCCTGTTCTCACATATGCCTCTTCCTCCCTTTGGCAGGACCACATGGGCCCTCATCAGAGGGGCTTCCAGGTTGTAGGGGCTGATCCTCCACATTACCAGCAGCAGCAGCACCAGCAGCAGCAGCAGGACCAGCAGCAGCACCAGCAGCACCAGCAGCACCAGCAGGACCAGGATCAGCAGCAGCAGAGTAAGCACCAGCAGCGCCATCAGCACCAGCAGGACCAGCAGGACCAGGAGCACGAGCAGGACCAGGAGCTCCAGCAGGACCAGGAGCACCAGCAGGACTAGCAGGACGAGGAGCAGCTTCAGCAGAGTAAGCACCAGCAGAAGCACCACCGCCAGAAGCAGCATCAGCAGAGTAAGCACCAGCAGAAGCACCACCGCCAGAAGCAGC
>BLBF01000083.1:3107253-3180486 GCA_015471245.1 Laticauda colubrina | reverse complement strand
ATGGTTGTGGGGTTGCTGGCAGGCAGGCTGGCAGGCAGGCTGGCAGGCAGTTGATGTGTCTGGAAGCAGGTCTTTCCTCTGAATGTTGACCTGCTTGGGAGCTGCTTCCCTTTATATCCACGGGGCTGACGCAATGCAGCAGTGAATGCTAGGCATCCGCTAGGCATCCGCTAGGCTTCTGCTCTGCATCCACTTCATCCGCTAGGCTTCCGCTGTGCATCCGCTTCATCTGCTGTGCATCCGCTTCATCCACTCGGCATCCGCTCTGCATTCGCTGTATACGTTCCGCGTCCGTTTTGCTGAGCTCCCCCAGAAGCCTTGCGGATGTGCCATCCGCTCTCATCCGCTTCCATCCTCTAGGCTTCCATGGAGCATCCGCTTTCCATCCGCCCTGCGTCCTCCCCCCATCCTTTCCGTGTTGTCCGCTCTGGTTATGCAAATTTTTGCCCCTTTTGAGAGCGAATAACAACGGATGGTACATTTTTCTCATCCGCTGTGTCCTTTTTACAAATGTTTTGCATCCATCGGCCAGTGTGACAGGGCCTTAAAGCTGATCACTTTTGAATAGTCATAATGGGAATAGAATAGTACTAAAATGGTGGGTATCATTAGTCATAAAAATAATGGATTCAGTATTAAAGATACAGAATTCACTAGGAAGGCAAGCTGCTCTGTAATTAGATAGATGAAATGACTTCTCTTTTGATACGAATTTATGGTACATATACTAGAAAGTAAAGAAAGAATGTGGCAAGAGCACATTGCTTCCAGGAGTCTTGGTAGAAAAGCTACATGGTTATTGTTAGAGCTGAGTTTGATTTAAGGTTGTTTTGATATTTTAAAAGATAACAAGTTCCCTAATATCATAACAATGCTAGTAGCCTTAATAATAATTACCTATATTTCTGTCATAAGTCTTGGACCATTTTGGGAAAAAGAAATCTAGCATGGAATAACTGAGATCAGCCAACTATTTGGATTGTCTTGTGCCAGGCAGAAATCCAACAGACTTCCAGGAACTCCAATTGCCTTTTCTCTTTCTTTTAAATAATCTGTATTTCTCTACAAATCTAATATTAGAAAACACAGTCCAAATATCATTCTTCTTATAGTTCAGCTAAAATATGTCCTGTCATTGTAAATTGCCTGCATGTTATGAGCAATTTCAGAAATAGTTATCAGGGAGATGGGTGATTAAGAAATATGAAATATAATTAAACAGTGTTAAGATTTACCATATCTATTACCACTACTATTAAAATCTGATGTTGTAGGATTGAGAGAATATGACCAACCCAACATTATCTAATGAGTTCTATAGCCAGGCTTAAAGTTGGATCTTCCCAGTCCAACAGTATGACACTACTTCATGCTTTTTCCAATAGATTTTGAACATTAGAGATGTATCAAATAAAACAGAATTTCCTCCCTCAATATCTTCAGCCAAAGGTAATGTCCCTCTTTAAAATCCACTGAGTATTAAAGTATAAATTACAAGTCTCTAGTGGTTTTCTCCACATTATGTTTATAGCAATTTTGAAAGAATATTGTTAGTTACAGTACTTTTATGGTATTGGTTATTGGTTATTTTAGATGATAATTCTCCTTAAAAGTTACAGTAATGCAGTTTACCAGATCTTATTAATTTCCACTTTCATGTTCTTCTTAAAGAAGCTGGTTTAGAAAACCCAGACACCTCCATGTCTAGGCCAACACTGCAAAACTTTTGTGTTATTCTACAATGTTTCTTCCCAATGAAATAGAGACTGCCCATTGATATAACTGTATGAACCTTAGCTGACAGGTAATAATAACCCTATTACTTGTCTTTAACTATGAGTTCACTCCATTAACTTCTCATAGCTCATCACTACCCCAGCAATTCCCCTTCATGCACTCATTCCACCTCTTTCAAGAGGATAGCTCTTTTAAAGCTCAATGCATCACATCATATAATTGCCAGTTCAGGCGTTTTTAAAACCATTGCATGGGATGCCACAAGTAGTCCACTATTCACAAATTATTTGCTGAAGAGCATCATTTGAATTGAATGCCTACATTTTTATTACTATCGCACCTTGATATATAACCAAAGTGTAATTTATTGGGGATGACACCAAGATTATAGTATTGTATTTCAAAGCACTACAATTGAATAGTGTACAGAAAGATGAGCTATCAATCAACAGAAAATAAGTATGGCAGCAATAGTCACAAATAAGCAGCATACAGACTACATGTGGTGGCAATAACTGAAAGGGCATTGCCAGAAATTGCCATCATAGAAACATTTTTCCAGTGAAGCAGAATATATTAAAAGGAAGATGAAAATTACATCTGGAAAAATAAAATTAAAGAAAAACCCTGTCTCAGGTTATTTAACTAAAATAACAGCTCAAATAAAATGCCTACCACATGTTAGAAATGGCAGAGGAAAATTTAGAAGGATTCAGGTGTAGTTAAATAATAGTCTATGGAAACAAAGAAAATGCCAAGAAGAAAATAAGGAAGAGAGTCTAAACTCTGGAATATCTAAATTGACAATAGGACATGTCAAGAAATAAGCTGAAGGACAAAGTGCTCAAGTGACAAAATGTCAAAGTCTCTATGCCAGAAGAGAAATAAAACACAAAAACTCAAATCTTGCTCACAGAGAACTAAAGGATGCTTTAGTATTTGATACAACCAATCAGTACTTTCTTGAAAGTACTGATTTTGAGGCTCATTCAACAGGACCCATATTTTTTCCCCTAATTTGCCCTTACTCGTGGAATAAATATGAACTGGTAAATATTTTTTCTACCATGTCATCAGGATATTCTCTCCTGATGTTGCCTAATGCATGGTTGAGACAGATTAAAGTCATTGTAAGATGCTTTACCTTGAAAGTAGTGATTTTGTTCTTCTGACCTAACACAACTTTTTGCCATGGATACAATCTTGCATTAGCCAATTGTTTATGTATTTGTTTAATATACAGTATTTATATTCTGCCTTTCTTTTGATTGCTGATATGGTCAGGAATCTTCTTAATATCTATTGGCTATGGTGCTCCCTGCCCAACCTCAGTATATGTTCTGTAATATGTACACATAGACAAGTGTGGGAATATAAAAACAGCCTGCATTCCACAAATAACCATAAAATATACTGGTAAACTTATAATAATATTGCAAAAAGAAATGCACACAACCATGAAAAAGGATGCTTCTGGTTTGCATAGTAGAAGGACAACCTTACATATAACAAGTGCATCAGAAAATATAGAATAGATAAACTCACTAGTCTAGCACCATTTTAGCTTTGTGAAGAGAGATGCAGTATTTCACCCTGACCTCTCCTTTATGATAACTCCACTTCAGGATGCATCAATACTTACATTTTTCATTGTTTCTCTGCAGGTGCACCTGGTATTCCAGAGCCTGCCACTTAGGCTCTGGCCTTCAGAATGGTTGGCAATGCTGTAGATTAAAAAAAAGAAGATGACACCTCCTAGACTACATAGTTAAGAATATTGCAAGGCATTCAAGTTTTACATGAATTCGAGAGATGAATTATGGGACCACCTATAAGTTTGCTAGGAGATCTCCAAGATATGCTAGGTTGCCAAGAACTGAATGGATGTTTTTGATCAAATGCTGAAGGACCTGGCACAGTTGTGCACCTTCCCTTTGGTGGAATGACAACTCAGGTGGTAATTATTACTTGCCAATAGTTTGAGTTGTGTGGGACAATCAATCTTTTGCTTGGAGAGCAGACTCATGAGCAATATCCAGAATAAGCATTTCATTCATGAGTTTAACAACGTCAAACATAGAACCTCACTCACAACATAGCCATAATCACAAATCCCAAGAATCTTATGCCAGCCACGCTGTTGCTTAAACACAGCATGCCTTAGCAAAGACAATCTCTTATAACTGTGTGTGCTTGCAAAGTACAAGGGTTGCATTAATACCCAGGAGATTCCATGGGATCAGTACTAGGCCAGGAGAAAGAATATGCACATTTCTTGAAACAAGTGTGACACGAACCAGTTTTTTGGGGGCAGTCAACTGCCGCTAAAAAGGGATAGGACTGTTCTATTGGCAAGACTCAAAGCAGACTCTGAAATTGTTTTCTGGACATACAGCAGCCTGGCTGTTAGGCCACAGGTAAGGAGGACGGCTTACAAGAAATATTGAGATGCTCCCTTTTGCTTTATCTTCCATATTTCTTGTACATTTTGACAAGTTACTAAACTGACATTCTAAGGATTCATCTACAGTGATTCCATCTCACTTTATCCTGCCTCATATTAGGGGAAAGGATTGGCAGTTGTTGCTTTTTTCACTGACTAGTAATGCCTGGTGGGAAGAGGAATGAAGACAAATCCCTTTCCTTAACGTGGCCTGAAATTTCTTATATAGTGCCAACACTGTTTGCCAGCCTTGTTACTGTTGCAGAATGGAGACTGGCAATGGGGGTGGCACAATTTATACCAATATATTCTTCTGAAGATTGATGGATTATACTTTTGCCTGCCATAAGGATCCTTAATTTAATGATTTCAGTGTTTAGGATTGCAGCTCTCATCATCATTTGAACAGGTTGAGAGGTTCAGTCCAAGAAGTACTCCAAGATTGTTACTTCTGGTGGTAGATTTGGCATGGCCAATCTAAAATAAAGTTTTATTTTCACATAAGTAAGCTTACAGTTAGAACAAATGTTCTTTACTCTTAAGAAAAGAAGATATTTGCCAGCTCAGAGGAAAGCCTCCCTCGCTCCCTGTTTGGAAAGTTAGGAGTCTGTAAGGAACTTTTTACTGAGATCACAGGAAAGCTTCTTAGAAAGTTAATTCTTTTGAATTATTGACTTTTGAATTCATTGACTGTTCAGCTTTGTTGTACCCCACCCAAAGTAACTTGTGTGATGAGATAGGTGGCTATATAAATTATACAAATAAATAAACAATTATTTTAGCCAGAAAGAATGAACAAGAAATAAATTGAGAAAAGCTAATGAAATATGTTAATCCTTTACCAATAAAGCTATGTCAAAAGTTTTTCTTTCCTTTTTTCATTTGTATATCTGCATGGAATTAAGAGATTTCCTGCAATATAGAAAAAGTGACAGATATATTACAGTTGTGAATCTTCATGCTAATTTTGGAATAGCAATAGGAATAGCACTTAGAATGCTTTACAGTGCTTTACAGCCCTCTCTAAGCAGTTTACAGAGTTCAGCATATTTCCCCAACAATCTGACTCTTTATTTTACTGACTTCGGAAGGATGGAAATTGAGTCAACCTTGAGCCTGGTGAGATTCGAACTGCTAAACTGCAGACAGCTGGCAGTCAGCAGAAGTAGCCTGCAATACTGCACTCTAGCCACTGCACCACCACAATTCTCAACATTCAAATTTTAGAAGATAAAAAATGGTTCTGTGTAGAAGCCTATTTCAAATCACAAGGGAACAAAAAACGAGAGGAGCCTTATTTTCTTTTAATAGGCATCCTGTGGATATCATGTAATTGTATTGGAAAAAGCTTTCATAAATTTTATGCATAACTTTTTATCAGCTTAAGGTCTACATTTCAACAGCTTACAAGAGGGTGGATCTAAAAAGAGGGAAGATCATAAAAAAGTTGATATGGACAAAAAAATGAAATTAATGTTCTAAGCTCAGGTCATCCCAAAGGTGCTTTTTCAAGGGGCAACTGGACTTTTAGGTTTTTCTTTGAAGACGTTTCACTTCTCATCCAAGAGCTGAGCTTCTTGGATGAGAAGTGAAACAGCTTCAAAAAAAAACCAGGAAGTCTAGTTGCATCTTGAAAAAGCACCTTGGGACAACCATGGATAACTGAGAACCTCTACAGACTTTTAGCTATGCAATTTATGATGAACGCCCTTTGAATGGTTTGGGAGTAGGAATGGATTTCCAGAGAAAAATTGCAGACTACAGGAACCAGGAGCATTACTCAGGTGACCCTGAGGACACAGATAAGCCTTCAAGTGCTTCAATGACCCTCTAAAAGGATGCAAATGACCAGCTGTCTGCAAGGAATATAAATCCTTCCATTCCCCACTATCCTGTCAGAGCTGAAGAAGCTTCTTGGATGAGAAGCGAAACAACTTCAAAGAAAAAACAAGAAAGTCCAATTGCCTCCTGAAAAAGCACCCTTGGGACAACCATGACCTGGATGACTGAGAATCTCTATAGACTTTTAGCGCACCCATATTTTTCTAAATATACAAATAACAAAATAACAATGGCTAAACTACTGCTTAAAGCATTACAGTATTGTGGGTAGAAGCTGAACATATTGTGCTAGGCCTGCTGTTATTAAACTGTAGTTTGTATAATCAGTGTTTACTTACATAAACCATAATTGGTGTGATTTTTTTTTACAAATACTGCAGTGCTGATCCACAAACTATGGTTTATAAAGCAGAGTTGCTGGATTAACACAGCATGCCAAGATGAACCAAGCAAATCACATTATGGCATGAAGGAGACTAAAGATTTCACAACTACCAAGCCTGCTTAACAGTTTAGTCACTTCATTTTTCAAATGCTTTTCAAAGGAAGCCACACACACAGTACATTAAAGGAACAGTGTCAGGTTATAGGTATGATAGAGTTATCTCAAAATGTTTCAGATAGGATTGATTTATCCTACTATATCCCAACTCTTTCCCCTCCAATTTAGTGGTAATGTTTTCAGTTTGGCTGGTTGGAAAAATGCTTTACAACAGGAAAAAGACTAGGAATGAGAATCATTATGCTGTTCTTGGCCAGAGAAGAAGACTGGAAAAAGGAAAGCAGGGATGAACTGTTTGGGAAACTGAACGAAAAGAAAGCTCAAATGGTGCTTGAGTCATAAGGGCTCCCTCCTCCCCAAGCAGGAAAAAGTCTGAGAGATGGGAAACAAAAAGATTGAGTAGAGGAGTCCAAGTCTTATGGCAGATTAAAACCAGGAACGGAAGAAGTCAATGAAAGAAAGCAGTGAAAAAAAAACCATCACAAAGAGTTTGGGTGTGTGTATATGCTGTTTCATGCAAATGGCATAAAAAAAATCAATGAGAAAAATTGCTCTGGAGCAGTTGGCAAACTTTGGGCCAGCAAACCAATTGAGCATGGAGGCCAGTTTGAGAGTGGCTAGATTTCAAATGAAGCAGCCAAATCTTTGGCTGTAGGCATCTCCAGGAAAGCTTCAGATTAACTCCACATTGCAGAGCTGTGCTTTTAAAAGCGATGGACTCTCCCATTCGCTCTTCTTTCAAACAGGATATGGCAGATTTGGTGTACAGGGGGTCCTCAATTTACAACCTCAATTAACCCCAATGTTTCTGTTGTTAAATGAAACATGCCACAGTTAAGTGAATCGCTGCAGTTGCTAAGTTAGTAACATGGTCGTTAAATGAATCTGGCTTCCCCATTAACTTTGCTTGTCGCAAAGGGACAAGTCGCAAGAAAGTCGCAAAGGGACCCTGCAGCTGTCATAAAATACAAGTCCGTTGCCAAGCATTTGAATCGGGTGGGATGCTACTGGTTCAACCCAGTTCTATAGAACCGGTAGCTCTGAAGAGAAGCAGATACTGAACAGGTTCGGTATGATGACCTTTTGGTCGTCTTTTTGGCCCATCTGCCCACCCGGGCTCTTGGCTGTCCTTTATTCCCTGCTTTTCCCTCCTCAGCTGCTTTGCGCGGCACAGCTGAGGTTGAAAAAGCAGAAAAGAAGAGGAGTTTCAAATGCTGTGCATCTGTGCACAGTGCTTGTCAGCTGTCTGGGCGGCACAACTGATGTTTTGAATATTGATCACACGACCATAGAGCTGCTGCAACAGTTGTGTGAAAAATGGCCATAGGTAAACTTTCTCAGTACTGTTGTAACTTTGAATGGTCACTATGAATGAATGACAAATGAACTGTTGTAAATCGAGGACTACCTGTATTACCAACCTGTGAGTCTCCTCCTCTAAGGCTGTAGTAGAACAGTATTTGCCATGGTTTGAAGGACTCTGCTTATGTCTCCTGAGAGCAAGAAGGTTCTCTCTGCTCGAATGAATTCTAGAGGAGAGGAGCTGAAAGACCGTGAAGCTGCCAGTAAGCTGGAGGAAGTGCACAAAACCAGGGGGAGGGGGGAGGCATGAGACAAATGATTAACTTAGCCACAAAGAAATCCAGAGCAGTCTGAAAAGCAGCAAGTTGAAGAGGATGGGCAGTAGGGCCTGTGAGAAAAAGGCTGCGGTCCCCAAAGAGGTTGCACAAGGAGTTCATCTCTCCGGAGATCTGGGTTTCTTCTTTCTCAACACTTTCACTCATTTCCTTGAGCTGCAGTCAGATATTTATTTAACCTTGCAAGTGAACTGCATTGAAAATGCCAAGTACTGGAACTGCAAGTGCTCTTATTGATGCCGTGTTTACATATGCAGGCCTATATTTGTTACTGTCTCTCATGTGTGTGCTGATACATGCACGCATAGAGATATTTCATTCATGGATGCTTGCAGACTAACTGTGTGGGCCCTAAGACATTGGACTAGGATTGATTCTGGATCTTGCTGGGGGTCATGTGAAACTGTGATTATGCAGATGACACACAGACACACATTCTTAGGCCAGCACGTTTAATATTTTGTAATCAACAAATGGCTTTAGAATGAAAAGTATTTATGTACTGTTATTGTATTCTTCCAATGCTCTTCTTGTTCAACTCTAAATGAAAAGCCTTAATATAAAAAATACAGTCCTCTGAAAGTTTTATGAAAGTTTTTTGGCTTGATTTTTCTTCTGGGTAAGAAGAAATCAAAAGAAAATGTGCTTTTTATGTATTTTCAAATTTCACTTAAATATACAGTTTGCAGATCATTCAAAGCAAAAGCTGGGCTACTTTTTTGCTATTTATTATTAATATTTATTGATTGCCTTTTGATGAAAGGGGAAAATGCACACATATACACAGAGAGTATTTGACAACTCTATGCCCATCACAGCAAAAAGTTCAACAGAACTAAATTAGTCTGTCTTCTTCCCTGGGAAATTTATGTAGTAGTGGACTTTCACAGCTATAAAGTGCTATCACATGGAGGGAAAACCATGAGGTGCCCCAAGAGATCCTGCACCCCTGCAGGGAATCAAATGACAACTTACTGCACAGAGCTTAACAGTCTAGGGTATACTACAACTGCAAGAAAGTTTTTCTTCCTCGTTGCAAAATAATTCACATTGTACTTGTCTTCTACTCTTCATATTCTGACCAGAAAGAAAACTTCATTGGAACATTGGTTACACAGATGCGTCCTAGCTCCCAAATTCCCAGCAAACACACAGAAAGATGTGAGCATCCCATTTGGATCAACAGTCTGATTTACCCTCCACTGGGGACACCCCCATTATCCTGCGACTCAACCATCGGTGTACTCCCCCAGTTGAAATTAAACTCAGAGCAATAGGCAATCTGTGAGCCATTAACCATTCTGGGTGATAATTCTGACATTTGGAATTCCTTCACACTTAGAGCAAAAATCAGAATACCCTATATCACCAGGCTTGAAATTTTGGGCTTGGACAATCTTGAACTGCCTATGGCTGGACTTAAGCATAGTTCATAAAATTATCTGCTACAATGTCCTTCCAGTCAATGACTAATTCAGCTTCAACCGCAACAATACAAGAGCATACAACAGATACAAATTCAATGTTAACCACTCCAAACTTGATTGCAGAAAGTACGACTTCAGCAACAGAGTGGTCAATGCCTGGAATGCACCACCTGATTCTGTTTTTACATCCTCAAACCCCCACTCCTTTAACCTCAAACTATCCACTATTCCTAAGAGATCTGTAAAGGGCGTGCATAAGTGCACCATCGTGCCTCCTGTCCCTGTCCGATTGTCCCCATTTATTCATACCTATTTCCTGTATTCTTACTCATGTTTATACTTATACCTATTATCTTATAAGCAATTGACAATCAAATAAATAAATAAAAATAAATAAATAAAATCTTGGGCAGGATAACCAACTTTGGAAAGCCTCCTTTATGGGATTCAATCAACAATGCCTCACATCGGAGTGTTTCTCCCCCCTCACCCTCTACAAATCACAGCAATAGCAAGCTCTTCTTGACTTCAAATAGCTTTTACCTGCAAAGGCAAAAACAAATAATTGAGACTTACCAGACATAAGCTATTAGAACATTTTCCACCCTGTCTGATGGACTTATAAAACAACAACAACCTACCTCTAATTTCCTCAAGAGCCAGCTGTAAATGGAGACTTCCAACAACTACTAGAGAGCACAGTTAGCAGAAGCTGGTTATGACTTTTTCAACAGCTGGACAAGGATATTGCTTCCTTCTAATTCAGTTTCAATACACATTTCACCATTCTAGATAATACAATGATACATAAATACAGTGAAATATGAGCCATCATGACAGTGAGGATATTTTGGACTCAGTCAGGGGAGACTTGGTTTCAAATGACTTTGCAACATAGAAGGTTACTATCAGAGCCATGCTTTGTACTATGCTTTATAATGTAATTTTTATTGTAAAAATTAAAAAATTTATTTTAAATTCAGCTATTGAGATTTTATGATATAGGAAATTGTATGAACCTTGCCAATTGTAGCTTATCCAGCAAAGTAGGGCTTAAGCTAATACATAATCTCAGTTTTTGAGTTTGGATCAGTGATTAAACATGAGAATGCAGCATATTAAAGCAACTATTCACTAACATAAGTAAACACAAAGGATGCTACACAAAATGATACACTAGTAAAATCTTAATTCACCAGTTGCCCCCCAATTTGGTTCTGTCTGCAGCAGTGGGACTCCTAACAAACTATTTTTACATTTTTACCAATAAGAGGTAACAAAAAGAAAAGTTAAATCTGTAGTGGCCCAATCCCTCATGAGCTTTCCTTAATTTGCACCAGCCTGCAAGAAATGAAAAAAGAAACATGGAGGGTCTGCAGATGGAGTGGCCTTTTTTTCAAAGCTTCTCTAGCTTCCTGTTGGGTAGCTGAGGCATGGTTCAGGCATGCTATTCTAGAACAGCCCATGGGTACAAATGATAATTCAGAAATTCATTCTTAGTTGCAGCTTAACCCACAGTATGGGTTCAGACAGTATGCTACATAATGCCTTGGCATATTGTGAGAATTAGGTCACTGTTAGTCTAAGCAATTGCACAAAATTTCTTCAAAGATGGATAAAGGTGGGGAAATCATGAGTGCCACATTAAGCCCTTTGGAAATAAATGAATTAAACAGAATGATATAATGGAGCCTTCTACAAAGACTATAATGGAAAATACATAATTTTTTATTTTAAAAAATGAAAGTAAGGTTTAATAGATTTGTATGTCTTTTATTCTTATGGAAAAAAAACTTTGATATGATATAGGGGTCTGAAAAATGGAATGCATGAGAAATATAGGATGAGAGTAATTAGGTAATCTCTCTCATGTGCAACATGGCAATTCCATACTAAGCATCGTGTAACAACTGTGCATAGTGAAGTGACTGCTCAACAATTAATTGCCAACCCCTTTCATATTGCAAGCAAAGAGAAAGAATCAGACTTCTGTACTATCAAATATTATAACAGTGCTTCTAAAGAAAATGAAACTTTAGATCTGGCACTATTTTTTTTTTAAATGAGTGAAATAACATTAATAGATGGGATTGACATAAACTGAATGCTATCCAGATGTTACATGTTTATTTAATAGAGAAACATTGTTTTCCTTTGGTCATAGAAAAACAATAATGCTGTTATTTTAACCTTTTTGGTTCCAAAATGGTGAATTTTTGTTTTAAAAATGCAGTGAGGTTATGTAAAAGTTTTTTTCCTTCTACTTTTGAGTCAGTTTTTGATTCCTGATTACTGCCTTGACTACTTTCTGTAGTTTTCTTGGCAAGGTTTTTTGGAAGTGGTTTGCCATTGTCTGCTTGCTAGGGCTGAGAGAGAGAGACCAACCCAAGGTTACCCAGTCAGTTTCATGCCTAGGCAGGACTACTGTAGATAAAATACAAGCATCCACATGTAAAAATTGCCTGACTAAAAATGGACAATTCTTCAGAATGCAGAGTTATTTAAAAACAATGATAATGGAATAATGGATGGAAACTGAACAAGGAGAGATTCAACCTGGAAACAAGGAGAAATTTTCTGATCGTGAGAGCAATCAACCAATGAATGGCTTGCCTTCAGAAGTTGTGAGAGCTTCATCACTGGAAGTTTTCAAGAAGAGACTGGACTGCCATCTGTCAAAAATGGTGTAGTGTCTGCTTGGGCAGGGGATTGGACTAAATGACCTACAAGGCCCCTTCCAATTCTTTTAATCTATAATCTAATCTTATTTCAACTCTGAAATTTAGCTGTTCTGGACTTACCCAGAGATACCCAATTCTATCATTCCTGACATTGAAATAACAAATAACAATAATGCATATATTTATTGTTTTGTATTTTGCCAGCTAGAACCTATTTGATCACATAGCGGATAATAAGGAATAAACAAGTGGCATTTCTCTGCTTGTTTGCCTGTGGCCCCTCACAAGGAATCATGGCCATCCCTAATCCTAAATGTAGCCAGAACTGCAGCTCTTCCCAAGGGTGCTCTGCAGCCTCCATTCCCCACAGTGGGTGGATATTCCCACTAGTGTGATCCTTTGGAGAAAAGACTGACAGACTAGACTGCTTTCTTGAATTCTATAACATTCCCATCCCTGAGGGACTCTTTGCAGGGCTAATAAATACATTCTTCTGCCTAATAATACACCTCTAGACAGGTCAACAGTGCTGAGTTGATGGCTTTTTTTACTCCTAAAATGTCTTTCCAAGGAAACTGCTTTCCAGATTCAGCATTTCTGGAACTGTGGTCCCATAATAACAGACAGTAAAGACTTGTTCATCCGTCCTTGATCCAGGATGCTAATCCTTTCATAGCCAATACTGATTAAAATGTTGATTTTAAGCAACCTATGAACATCTCTCAGTAGCTCACAAAAGGAAAATGCAATGTTCCCCAGGAATGCATTATGTTATGGAGGGAGGGACCCAACCATCAGAGGGCACAAAAAACCATACACAGATCCTGTGGATTAAGCTATCAGTCAAAGCAACTGCACTCTGAGGTCAACAAAAGCAGCACCTGCCCACAGACTTACGGGTGCACCAACACAATAAAAGTCTTGTTTCTTTCATAAGTGCTGTTGGAGCAGGATGCCCAGGCCCTGAGCCAACTTGCTGATCGCATAAAATATTATTTGTGTTTAAAAATCCCAGTAATTGACGATGTACATTTTTTCCAAGCCTTCTGCCAACAGCAGTAAAATCAAAATCCGTCCCAGATTATTTTTTTCATCATGCAAATTCTCATTTCTGTAAACAGGAGTGAAAGGCAGACCCACTGCTTTTCACAGCCAGAACATCCACTGCCAAGTCCACACCCAATGCACAGGAAAGAGTTGACCAGATCATTTATCAGAGTGGTGAAAATGGGCATGTTAAAGAATGAAACTCCTGGCATGGGAAGGAGAATGAGAAGACATGGAGGTTTTTTTTTTTATATGTGCAAAACATCCCACTGTTTTATTATACACGGTATGGCTAGAAACAGCGGCTTTTATTTGATTGATCAATTTTTCTGATTTTTAGATAAAAATACTCAAGGTAAAATTTAAAAGTAAATGTAAAGGTATATAAAAGTATATTCTGAATTGCTACAGATTTGGATCTTACATCAACAAATGGATTTACACATCATGCTAAGACTTGGTTAAAGGCCATCTCAAGAAGCTGTGTAAACTGGATTTTTGCATCACATTAAGGCAAACCCATGAGGACCACAATGTGTCTCATGGACTCAGTCTGTTTCTACCAGAATTGGTACTGTTAGTTCAGTATAAAGAGTGAGAGGAGTACATAGAATCATAGAGTTGAACTCCAACTCCTTCAGTGCAAGGAGTTAACGCTTTTCAGACAGATAGCTGTCCAATCTCTGTTTGATAATCTCCATTTGATAATTTCCAGGGAAGGAGAACATACCACTTTATGCGGTGAACAACTATTCCATAAGTTGAGAACTTCATCAGGAAATTCCACCTAATATCTCACTCAAAAGTACTTTCCTACATTTTTAAACCATTGTTTCTAGTTCTATCATCTGGGGCAATGAGAATATCCTCTTTCTCTTCTATTTTACAACCCTTTAGATAACTGAAATAGAGGAGCAATATAGAAGAATCAGAACAATGGATTTCAGGGGGCATATTTTAATGAATTCAGGCAGAAGGAAGGTCTGATCCAATGGCTTGAAATCTCAAAGAAGGCAACTGAGAAGAAAGGAAAATCAAGTTTCCTGTCATTTATATTTGTCCATCCTGTTCCTCCCTGTTCGTATTGATTAGGTGCAGGATTATGGACCTCTTGTTCCTTCTTTCATCTTCCACTGTCAACAAGAGAGGACAGGAATTGGTTGCAACATTGGTTCTTAGTAGAGTTAGATTTCCAGTGAATGTCAGAGTACTGGAAATCTCCTATTGTACGAGTCTAGTCAGAAAAGATTACCCAGTGAAAACATCATGGCTGGATTTTAACACGGGTTTCCCCAATCCAAGGCTAATATTATAATCATGACTTTATCATATACTAATAAAAGAGGATTTCTGTAAGTCTAATTATTCCATAGAAGAGACCATTTGAAAAGGTGTCATTGTTTTAGAAAAACTCATCCACTGAAATTCCATCTTGTCTAAATTTCTTGTACATAATGGCATAACTATTAAAGTTAAGGATCCAATGTTGCATTAAGTATGATAAGGCTACATAAAATATTTGCATGTAATCTAGATTAAAACATTAAAACAGAAAAATAAGGGAGGCTTGTTGTCTCAGCTTTGGCAGATATACTGAGGTGGGATTGCTCTTTCAATTCATATTCCCAGTGTAGTGGAATGTGGGACAGCAAATGAAGATGTAATTAAGGACAAAAGATAGTAGTAGAGCAATAATTTAATCCCCATTTAAGACAAGGTGTAGAAGAGACAATTAATATTAAAGTAGATCTCCACAGCTTTGGAAAGACAGAACACAAACATACACTGACATTTTATGGTTTTAAACCAAACTTTTCAAATGTGTTTGTTCACTATTTATGGTAGGATAGCTGGGAATTATGAAAATTATAGCTTGGCCTGTCTGAAGGACAAGGGGAGGGCAGATATCTAGATGATCTTGGATTAGGAATTTATTTGGAGGCACAAAACTGATTCTAAGCTTTAGAGGTCTATGGGAAAATGTTTTGTGGTTGGCTTTCCCCCTACATGATCCTGATCATGGCTTTCCTCCTACATGATTCCCCCTACTGGTCCTTGACAGTAACACTGAAAATTGGGTTAGGACAATCTAGCTGAAATTTCCATTATATCTCTTCACCACCATCTAGTGGTCAACAGGTCTTTTACAATCCAGAGATGATAACCCTACATTAGATTCAAACAATTTCTTCAAAGGGAAAACAAGGATTTATTTATTTGGTTTGTCAATTGCTTACAAGATAATAGGTATAAGTAAAACATGATTATGAATACATGGATACATATGAGAAAAAAAAGAAACAATAGGACAGGGATAGTAGGCACGTTGGTGCGCTTATGCACGCCCCTTACAGACCTCTTAGGAAAGGGGTGAAGTCAACAGTAGACAGTCTAAGGTTAAAGTTTTTGGGGTTTGGGGAAGTTATTATAGTGATGAGGTCCAAGATAATAGCAACAGAATAACAATAGCAATAGCACTTAGACTTATATATCACTTTACAGTGCTTTACAGCCCTCTCTAAGTGGCTTACAGAGTTAGCACATTGCCCCAACAATTTGGGTCCTCATTTTACCCATCTTGGAAGGATAGAAGGCTGAGTCAAGCTTGAGCCTGATGAGATTCAAACTGCCAAATTCCAGGCAGCCGTCAGGCAGCAGAAGTAGCCTGCAGTACTGCACTCTAACCTCTGTGCCACCGTGGCTCATGCTATGTGATGGTACTAGGTTTAGTCTTAGGCTTACCTAAAAGCAACGAGTGACATCCCAAAGAGTTTCTACTATCAATCATTTATAGGAAAGTTTGGATTTTTCTCTGATAGTTTCTGCTCCTGGTGTGACAAATCCTACATGATGTGTAGTTTTCACACATTTAGCCGAAATCTTATCTTCTTAATTGGAAGGAAGGACTAGAAAGTCTCACTCAAAGGACCCATCTGTATCAGAAACAAGTCAAGAGAAAACTCTACAAAAAGTGAATTAATATGGTTTTCATTGTGGCTCATTATGTAAAATATATGATGCACACAAATTTAAATATATATTACGCTATGTGCATTGATGGACTGCTGCTGGTTTGGACCGGCTCGCCTGTACCGGTAGTTATGACCACTGGTTGGGCCCACCCACCCAGCCAGGGACTATCCCATCCTATATATCTCACATTTTTGCTCGTGCGCCTCAACCCCTGCTTTCTGTGCCTCACCCAAACTACTCACCCTGGCTGCCACACACAGAAAATTCCTGCAGCTGTGCGCAAGTGTGAAGGGGCATGTGCATGCGTGCTCACATTTTTGGTGAACCAGTTGTTAAAGTATGTACATCCCACTTCTAGCTATATGCTAATCGATACTTTAAGGCTCCTTTTCATTTCCTTGTGATTTATATGATTCAAGCTTCATATATGCACACAGATCTCTATATTTACCACCAGACTGGATTGGGGCTTGCTCCCTTTTAACACTGCGATATAATAATATAAAAATGCTATATCTGGAGAATTTGACTCTTTAGAATTATCGGGAATGGATCTTTGCCAGATATTAGATGGATCTTCTGGAAGATCAGTTAAACTATGGAAGAGACTTTACACCAGGAAGGAGAAGAGAATGAGATGAGACAAAGAAAAGAGATTAAAATATGCATTGCCTATATTTTTTTGTTTTATTGTTTGCATGCCTTTGAGACCCAATCCTCTTGTGTCTTCTTCAATCTTCCAGAAAAATGAAATAGTTAGCAAGTTCCCTGAATGATTTTTGGGGCAGTTTTGGTTCTTGTCTTCCATTCTGTTACACAGTTTGACACAAAAGTATGGTTGTTGCTTTCTTTCCTTGTAATTTTACCCAAATACTTTTGGACTGGACCCTCATGCTCAGATTTCTGGAATTCTACACTAATGTAGACTTCCTTCATGTACAATGCCATTCCTCTTCCCCTTTTGCCTGGTCTACACCTTTTGAATATGTTATGCCTTCTAATACTTTCATTTCACTTGTGAGGTTTTTTCCTCACTAGGTTTCAGTAATGCTTACTTAATCATATTCACCTTTCTTCATTAAGATTCCAAGTTCTTCCTGTTCATTCCCAATACTCTGAACACTTTTACAGAGACACTGGAATCTTTGGTTCATGTAACTTAACCTATTCCATTCTGTATTTGCATGCTCATTTTCATATACCTTTGTATCTTGTGCATTTCATACTATTTTCAGAATTTGGCATGTACTATTTTCCAGGTTCACTGTCACACCAAATTAGTTTAAAGATGTCCTGATCAGGTTTTAAGGTTTCTTCCTGGCTTTTTGTGAGTAACAGCTTGTCTCTAATTTATGATATGACTGGTTAAAATTAAAATCTCCCAAATAAGGTACTGGGAAATGAAATGGCATTAAAATAGCAGAGTAGAAAAGTGATGAGCACTGAAACAGTTAACCTTCAAACAGATGATGTGACTATGGCTTCCTCCTTGAAAAGTTAGCATGTTGTTTTGCCATTCAAAAAGCAAATCAACATTTAACTATAAACTTACTAGTCTTGGGTAGACTCAAAGTTTACAGTCTTATGATATATTGGAAATGGATGCTCCATGTTAAATGTTCCATGTAATTTTGACAAAAAGAATTGTATTTCAAATTTTATTCTTTCAACATCTGGAAGATAGCGCTCTGCTTATGAAGGATGACTAGTGTTTCTGTGTGTAAGTGAGATGAATTGGTAGGGTCTGTTGAATGAGTTGCATAAGTTTATCAAAGGAAGTTTATAGGTTTGATAAAAGTGCAATTGTCATATGTGATTGGTGTGTGTGTGTGTGTGTGTGTGTGTGTGTGTGTGTGTGCATGTTATAGCAAGCAAGAATCATTAGCTCTTTCCTTCCCAATATCAGCAATTCATGAAAATACCCTCTGCCTAATTGCTGGGATTTTAAAAAACCTTAGAAGGTGCAAATCAAGGCTTTTAAATAACTAAATTGTGATATGGGGGACAAATGAAATGCAAAGAAGAGGCTATGAGTCAGATGGGAAGATGCTACAGGTCACATTCAGCTTATATGCTCAGTTTATCAACTGGGATTCTCACTTCTGCTACAGCATCTTCCAAACAAGGGAAAGATATGAGAGGCAAAACAAATTGCCAAAAATGGAAATTATAAAAATGTTTAGAAACATGAATCATATCAGAAAAATGATGACCACTGTTTGTCTTATCAGACAAGAGGATATTTGTTTGTGGAACCTTGTTCTGATTTTTTTCATGATTGCCATGTTGCAGCCTGAGAATTTGGTTCTGTCTTTAAATCTCTATGTGCATTATAAGATGAAACTATAGCAGCACTGATCACCTGAACATTCCTTGCTATACCCTTGCTAGAAGGGTATACTTTTAATGTTAATTGCTATATTACAGGAACAAAGAGGGAGAAGTTCATCTTTGCAGTGAATTTCAAGCTTCAGTGCAGTTTTTCAGAACTTACTTGACCAAAATCAAGATTTTTAATTTCTATAGGTAGATCTTGCTATTGCTAACTTCTTTTTCAGAGACCAAAGTGTTAAGCTATCTGGAGTTGTTATTCAGTCTGAATTAAAGTGCCAGAATGATGGATCAAACCCCTAAGACATTTGCCTCCCACTCTGTTTTTTATAGTTTTAGGTTTTAGGTATCAGTAGAACAGATTTTTGTTTACAGAAGCTTTCAAAAGTTTTATTTGGATTCTGTTTATTTTAACTGGTCAGTTCAATGTCTCTTTGTTGTATATTATTAAAGTTTAGAATGTATTGCATAATCCATGGGTTACAAGGTAGTAGAAATCCACTTTATAAATGTTAAAATAAATTATGTTGTGTATAATATAATGAATTTAGAGAACGAACGAAGAACCATATGTTCTCTTAGGCGGTAAGTTTCTCAGAAGTTTTGCAAAGGACTTTACCTGAATCATCACTGTTCAGAAGAGTTCCAGAATATGAGGTTTGATGCTTAAATTTCATTAGAATTAAGAATAGTTCTGTTGGATCAGGACAGACTAGTCCAACATCCAGTTCCCATAATGATCAGTCAGATATCTGAGAAAAACTCCTGTACAGGTGGGAGCAGGGGGGAGAAGGGAATAAAAGGAGAAAGTTTTGGTGGGAAGAGGAGAAGACAGAGGGAGTACAAGAAGAGCAAGGAGGAGGTTTTCTGGGGGGGGAAGGACAGTAAGGATAGGAAGAAATGCCCTGGGGAAAAGGAGGCCTGAGAGGATAGGAAAAGAGGCTTAAGGGGAAATGGAGAAAGAAGGCTGGGGATAGGGAGAGGGAGTGAAGGCAATGGGGGGATTGGAGAAGCTTCTATGGGGCCAGCAGAGGAATCCACAAAGGAGCAGAGGCAGTGGAAGGAGAGCCCGTCAGGAAATTCAAGAGAGAGAGAGGAGAGAGAGAGGGAGAGAGGGGAAAAAAAGAATGGCTGTCCAGCCATATGAAAACCATCTCATCATGACCTACCTGCTGGGAAAAGACTGACCATCACCCCACTCATGTGACCTGCCTGCTGAGAGGAGACTGACCACCATGACATTACATGATCCAGGCCAGTAGAGATATCTAAGTGAAGGACCAGTGTGGATCAGTGGCCATACCAATAGGGCCAGGAGAACCTGGACTCCAGTGGCCCTTTTGGAGGTAGCGCTATACAAGTCTCCTTCAATCCCCTGAGGAACACTTATGGTTCAGCCTTGTACTTTCAGACAAAGAATTTCCAGGGTTATCAATCACGGAGCATTGTAGAACTATCTCTCTTTCCTTTTCTTTAAAATGGTTTTGGTAAAAATAGTATGAGTTTGCTAAAAATCAAAGATGTTGACATCTGGGTTTCCCATACTATTTGCAGAATAAAAACTTGCCTGAAAGCAGATTATGAAAGCCTCTTTGTGCTGCTCCATGGTCAGCTTTGTATTGGCCCCTCAGTTTTATCCCTGCTCAGCAACTGAACCAATTTATTAAACCACCCAGAAACTAGTTTGCTTTGCTAACTTATAATTCTGTGAAGCTTGTGAATGAGATATTTTCTTGTTTGTGAAAACTCTTGCTTGGACTGATTCCTAAATTGTAGCTGTATCAAAAAGGACTTCCAAGGAGAAAGATGGCTTGATACTTGAGTCAAGCTAGCATGTGTCAAGGAATTGTTTAGATGGCCCTCAGAAAGCTGAAACAGCATATTTCACTTTACAGGTTGATCCCAAACTGTTACTGAGAGGTGATTCTTATCAGTATTAGTAGTCCTCTATGACTTTGTGCTCTAGCAGATTTGGTTCAACTTCATGAATAAGCATGAAACAGATTGGTATGAACCAGACACTATAAAATATAAAATATATCAATGAATAGATGGACAATGTGATATACTGTACATTACATACAACTCCTTTTTATTTAAGACATGGAAGTCATGAAAATGAAAATCTGTAGTTTTGCTCAAGGATGAACTGGCAACTTGTAATTGTGAGCAGTCCACACTTGTAAAAATGGAATTGGGCTTTTTAAATGAATGATTAATGTGCTACTTGCATATTGTCAAAGGGAACTGTACTAATCTAATCACAATCCATCTAGTAGTGCCACATCTGTCCAACACCTCCACCTCTTCATTTCCAATCATCCTTAAATAGTATGTAATTATTAATATCTACCAGCCTGTCAGCTAGAGCACTGGACTTCATTGTCTTTCTATATTAAAGATACAATGCACATCTAATTTTGTAGACAGAAGTGAAATAAAACCTTTGTGAATATGTAACAGCATCAACCAAGTTTCATTGTTACCTGCCAAAAACAATGTATGGCCAGTATTAAATATGAATAGTTATAGCCATAGTCATGGAAACAGGTAAGCAAAATTAAGAGGAAGGATTAAGCATAGGACAAGCATTTTGGTAATACAGTCAGACAAATACTTAGAGTAGCTAGGAAATAATGGAAACTATCCTATTTCATTTCATGAATTTTATAAAATTTTAACTATCAACCATCTTTTATCTGTGATTTTCTAGAATTTCCTGACATTCTTTTTCTTATTAAAGGAACTTTGTTAGGGAGACAAAAAAAAAATGCATAATATCATTTGATTGCTGTTGTTATCTGTATGGAATCATTCATTAACTGGTCACTGTTGCATTATCGTAATATTATTTGGTTTAGTACCACAGCAGAGATATTAAATAAAATAGTTATTTAACTTGAGAAATTCCAGATAAGAAAAGGCCATCTGAGCCCTGGAGATGTGCTGTTAATAAATGGAAACAGTGCTGAACTAGAATGAGAAGGTATAAAATACTGTAATTTCTTATACCTAGAGTAACTTTGAAGGTTAGGGTTAGGGTTTTTAGACATGTTACATATAAAGACAATAACTTGTGTATGTAGTATCTTCCTTCTGATATATTCTGTATATAAATTGCAATAAGAAAAAGAGGGCTATTTTAAGTATTATTTCTAGTTACTCCAAAGAACATATGAGCAGTGTCACCATAAAGATGGTGATAATACAAAATGAGTTTCATTGCTTGCCTTGGTCTAATTATATGCAAGGATATACCTATCATCCTTAAAACATAATTGGGTGCCCTAGATATTGACATGTGTTCAAATATGACTTTCACAGAGTTAATCACATTTCAACAACCTTTATAGAGTTAGTGTATTTTTTACTTCAGACTTGGCAATACTGTTCCAGATGTTAGCCAAAAAGTAGGCACTGGAACTCCCATTCAATCCAAGGAATTGAGGGATCATGGGAATCTTCCAAACTTAATCTTAGTTTTATCTCCAGCCAAGCCTGTGAATTTTGGACTCACCTGACTCTTTTAGCAAAAATGTACTAGCACAAGAAGGAGAGTCTTAATGGTTCTCAACAGAAAGGAAGGAAGGAAGGGAGGGAGGGAGGGAGGAAGGAAGGAAGGGAGGAAGGAAGGAAGCCATAGTGATCAGATAGGAAATGCCTCATAAAAGTTGAATAGCTTGCCTCTGGATGCACCTTGGGGATAGCTTGTGATCTCATGAAACAAATATTCAGTGTGGATGTGCACATGCATACACATATATATACATAAAGCCCATCTATGTTTTGCAGGTGACCAGGATTTAGATGGATTTGGGGTTGAAAGATGGCTTGTTGCATTTCACAGTTCATTCCCAAATAAATTCTGCTGGCTGTTACAGTTTTTTCTGGCAGCCTTTCTTCTTACAGAAATATGCTCAGCACACCCAGGAAGAGAGAAATTCACACCATCCTAGGCATTTAAAACAGGGAAAGTGAAAAAAAGTATGCTAAAAGGGAGCGAAGCAACAAAACCTGACCCTTTATATTATTTTTCTATAATTCCTGCCTTGTATTACAAATTAAATGTACCAAAGATATATGAGGTAAAGTGAGCTATAAGTTAAGGAGAGGTAAGAATTTGGCATGAGATTATCTTCATTTTTGTATATTGTATGTATGTGTGCCGGTTCTCAGAAGAAGAAAAATGCTTCTATCACATATGGTCTCATTTTGGGGCCATTCTGAAAAGATATTTCTGTTGCTCCATTTTCTAATCTGAGCTTGAAATAATTCAAGGCCTCAGAAAAAAAACTTCTTCCCCTTTTCCTCTAAAAACAAAATATGGAGCAGAATACAGAGATAATACACCTTTCTTTCTGGTCTCTCTTCAGATGTATTAAGCCTAATGAATGACCCTGAGGGCTTTGTAAATTCTCTCTTGGCACAAAGGGGCTTTATTTGGTTGAGGAGAAGATAGTTTTCTCCTCAAGCCTGCCAGGAAATCATACCAGGATGGAAGGCCTATGCAATTTCTTTTTTTATGTGAAGTGGAACAAATATTTGATGGAATGAATAATTTTGGGGGCGACCTATAACCTCCTTAGCCAAAGAATATTGTGGGCTCTTCCCTTCAAGTGTTCTTGATGGACAGTGGAAGGCTACTGCTATTTGTCCTTCATCATCAGGGCTCCAATAAATATAAGGAGACTGGGGTTTATGGACTTAGATTTTCTGGATTCAAAGCCCACACGTTACCTTAATATAGCTGGGGTAGAAATATATACCAGCAGTTCTGGAACTTGTATAATCAATACCTGTTTAATTGTATAATCAATACCTTTCTTTCTAGGGAACAAGGAAAAGAAAGATCATCCAGAGATGACCACAAGATAAATGGAAGTGCTAAAGCACAACACAACCTAGGATTTCTCTCTGTGTCCAGCTATCATTTCAGCACTTAACAAGACAAGGCTAAAGGCCCTGTCCCACTGCACCAACGGATGCAAAGAGGATGTAAAATGTTAAAAAAAGCTTGCCATCCGTTAGAAAACGCTATGCATCCGTTGTGTACTCATTGCATACGTGTTTCATACACTCTATCCGTCGAGCATCCATCCACTGCGATTTCATCCACTCAGAAAGTTTTGAGCTGCACAAAGGATGAACCTTCCGCCGTGTACGATGTAAATCCGCGACATACGAGCAACAAACGTTCTATGTCTGTTTATCATCCATTAAACGTCTGCTGTATCCTCTCTGCATCCTCTGGGCATCCTCGCAACTCACATCTGCTGCAGCTGAAAATGGAAAGAGGGAGGAAACAAAAGGTACTCGGAACGTCTACACAGCGTTAGTAGCATGGAAATAGAAAGGATGCACAGTGAACGGTTTGATTCCGATATACATCCGCGCGGCATCCCTTTTCTTTCCTTTAGGCGTCCGCTTCATCCGCTATGCGTCTGCTTTGCAATTATCCCCGGAACCCCTTCGGAGGTGTCATCCACTTCCACCTGCTAGGCTTCCTATGAACATCCGTTTAACATGCTACATGCTACCCACGTCCGTTCTTTTCCATTCTTTTCCATTCTGTTTATGCAAATTTTCACCACTTTTTGGAGTGGATGACAACGGATGGAGCCACCCCCGAAATTTTGCTCGTCCGCTGTGTCCTTTATGCATACGTTTTGCGTCCATCGGCCAGTGGGACTGGGCCTTAAGTCTTCAAAGACAGCCAGAAAATTGTTCTGCAGACAAAAGGTTTGCCTCCTTCCTCTAGTTTAAGCTTGCATTTATACCCATAGAGATGGAACTTGGAGACTTGAAAATGGCATTGTTTCTTACTATTTCAGGATAAGGTGGATTTGGGTTGCATTTGGGCTGGTTGTTGTAGCTGGCTTTATTATCAGTCTGTTGGATATGTCTCTTGGATATTTCTGGAGAATCTTAGCAAATTTTAAACTTATATACGAAGACTGTGAAGCAAAGTATTTGCCAGCTTTCTGATTACTAATCAAGCAAAGTTAGAAACCCCCCCTACTGCTACTGAAGTTTTGTTTGGGAGGGAGAAAAGAAAAAGAAACCCTAATTGACAAAATCCAGAAATGGATTTTCAACTCTGGGCAAGATCTGAAAAAATAAACATGGTATTTGAGCATCTTTTTTAAAAAACAGTGTTTCATTTTGTTCTCTTTCTGAAAGTTTTGCTTTTCATCTTGCTGTGGAAAAATACAACAACAGGACAATATACAACAATAGGACAAATGTCACAAATCTACAAAGGTATGTTTGAATATACAAACGTATATTTAAAAATATGAAGAAGCAGGAATATATGAAAGAGGAACAAAGACCCTTGTTTATAGTGACAAACCTTTAGTTTTTGGTAATTCACAGCAATGCCCCTAAAGCTTCTGATAATTTGACCCCAAACTGGGAGGCCTAAATAGAAGGAATCCAGCTTTTGTTTCCTCCAAACGCCTCTCCCATGCAATCCCATTTATACAATGGCATAACTGGTGAAAACTAGAATGTGGCTTTCTAATTTCACCAAGGGTTAGGAGGAAGGAAGTTTTAGTCACAAGAAAACAGGGCTGTGCATACTTCAGAAAAAAGGATTTGGAAGAATTGGTGTTACTTTTAAGAGTCACATTAACTTTATTTTTAATATAATTTTATGAAGTATTTTTTTAAAAAAAAGGAAGATAAAAACTAAAATAAAGCAATATAAGACAAAGAAGAGAAAGCAATCAAACAGAAAACTCATGTGAAAGAATGGAAAATAAAAATAAAAGAAAAAAGAAAGAAAAACAATACAAAGAAATAGCTTCCAATCTTCCAAAAATAAATCCAATTATAATTTTACCTCTTATTCTTTAATTGCAACATAACTCTTTTCTTTCTATAATCTATCATCAAAACCATAAATCATAATTTCATTTCATTCTGTATCATGCAGAATAATGTAAGGGATTTCCAGGAAGAATGCATGTAGAAATTGTCTTTTCTTTGATCAAAGAATTCAGCCACTTGAATAAGTTGCATCATCTTCCCCATCATTCCTCCATAGTGTAGAATCCTGACATCTTTGTGCATACAATCATGCTGGTGCAATTTTCATGTACATACAAAAGCAAAGTTCCAATACTTTTTCTAAAGAAGAGTCACATTAATATTAGTGAATTAATTATTTTAAGCATTTGCACTTTTTTCAGTTGGTGCAGAAAGTCCACATCTTTTGGATCATTTTTGAATTGTGTAGGCCTCTTCGATAACTTCTGATTTGCTGGCTAGAATAAGGACATCATAGATGGAACAGTCTTCTTAAAGCGACAGTTTTCTTAAAGAATCCAATTCTTGTTTATCCCCAGCTTGTTAAAAATAAATAAAGATAAAAGGAGGAGGAGCATCTATCAACAGCCAAGGAGGAGGCTCAAGATGATGCATTTCATTTATGCTATTTGTAATGGATGGCGAATATGTGCTGAAATCTGAGATTATGTTTAATAAAGTGATGTGTAATTGGTTTAGAAAAGCTGTTTATATGGATGTTACTCATAAATCCAAACTGTTCTTACTTTCTCTTGTTTTATTCCCCTTTTTATTTCTCTTTTCCCAGTATATTCTGTTTGGCTTCATTGGTTTAATATGGAATTTATCATTAAAGCCTTCCACACATGCAAGACTGCCTAGTTCTAGAACTAAATTGTGCCTTTTAGAGTTCGCAAAAAGTTTATTAAGTTCCGTATTTCTGGATTTTGAGAAAAACAATGCAAAACACTTTCTACTTCCTAGAACTGAGCTTAAAAGAAAGCCCTGGATAGAATGGCTAAGAACTACTCAGCTAGTTGGACTAAGGCAGGGATGTCTAATTCAAGGCCCAGGGACCAGATCCGATCTGTGGGATGCTTAGATCTGGCCCAGGAAACAGTGAAGTTTCCGGGGGCTCCCTGGAAACAGTGAAGGACTGGTCAGTGAGGCCTCTGCCAGCAAAAATGGAGCATGGGAGGGCCACATGCTCCATTTTTGCTGACAGTGGGTTGCAGAAGGGCATCCCTGCCGAAAACTGAGCTCGGGAATCCGTTTCCACTGGCAGAGCCCTCAGACCACCACAGGCGCCCCCAACATAAGTGACGTCAAACTTGCCATGCCCCCCCCGGCCCCCCAAGGTCAAACACAACCCTGATGTGGTGCTTAATGAAATCAAGTTTGACACCCCTGGACTCAGGAGTAATAAGAGGTTCAGGCTAATTAGTGGCAACCTATCTTTTATTGGATAAGCAATCTGCCAGAGAAGTTTTAAATCATGTTTCTTCTTGATCCATCATAGCGCAAAAGGAGAAGGAGTGCTTCTGGAGTCAATAAGTAAGAAATCTTACATGTAAACTTTGAAAAGCTTGATAGAAGAGGATTAGGCTGTATTCCTCTGGAAAAGCAGTTTTACAGCCTGAAGTTGTTCTTGACTCTGCCCTCACCCCTGAGTACCCAAGTGAATCCAGTGGCAGGGACTGCCCTCTTTCAGCTGCAGTTGGTTCACCAACTTTGTCTCTTTATGAGTTTTATGATCCATGTCCTGGTTACCTTAAGGCATCTTCACATCGAGTACATTATAATAATCAATTTCAAAGGAAATTGATTATTTTAAAGGAAATCTACAAACTGCTGTGATTCCAAAATGGGATGGCTGAACTTCTGTGCAGGATTGTTTTTTTTTTTTTAATTGTAAGCTGCCCACTTTGCAAAATGAGATTTGAAAATTTAGCTTAATAAACAAATAAGTGATACAGGTCCTCTCTCAGTTGCACCGGCTTCCTGTTGTTTTCCAAGACAGATTCAAATGGCTTGTTTTAACACATGGATCATTTTATGGCTTGGATTCTGCCCACCTAATGTACTGACTTTCCCATTATGTCACGAACTGGGAGTTCTATTCATCCTTTAAGGATTTATTGCAAGTGTTGCATAGAAAAGAGGGCTGTCTTGAAGCTTCTGGGATTAGTGCCTATTTAGTGGTGGCACCGACATTTTAGTATTCGCTCCTCCCATAACATGGTTTTCATGCTCACTTGCTGATTTGGGAATAACCATTAAAATCTACTTTTATGACCAATCTTTCCTTTCTTAAACTCTGGCACTTTATTTCAATGTTTTATATATGATAATAGTTTTCAGAAATTTTGGGTGGTGATGTTTTTATATGATGTTCACATTTTGATTGATGTTTTATGCTTTATTGATTGATTGAAGTATTGATATTTTATGTTATCTGATGCTTTAAGGCTGATGTAGCTGCGACTAATGCTGTTTCAGTGCTATATGTAAACTACCTGGTCTGGTGTATCAGAATGAGAGTATAAGTTTGACAATCAATAAATCAAATCAGAGAACTGTAGGGTCTTTCAATGCAATCCATAAATTATACAGGAAGGTTATGGTTAGCTTAGGATATTTTGCTAACTCAGGCAAAAGTGAAGTGGCTTCCTTTGCAAAGGTCACATAGACAAGTTGATTGGCTTGGCACCCAAATCGTACTCCAGCATTGGCATCTGCTAAAGTAGTGCCCTGAGTCCAGGGTCTATAAGCCACGGTGTAGAGTCCACTCAGCTCTGCCTTTGGATACAACTAATAGCCAGTCAGTTCAAGAAGGTTGGTGTACTACTCACTGAAATCTCATTTTATTTGACCTAATGATAGAGTGGGAAAGCAAAAGGCATTGCCTTGCCTTCTGTCTTTATTAAGCATCAGGGAAATTCTTATAGAAATCACAGGATATTACCAACTGGCAGAAAGAGGGATTAGGTCAGATAGTGTGCTGGTCAGACAGTATATACTGTAGTTAATTGGGAATTGGGAGCTGTCCCCTTAAGGGAATGCCTGAATGGGAAATGCAGTTAATGCCTCATGGCAAATGTAGTTCATGTCATGTGGTCACATCTGTAATCCTTATTGGACACTGAATTGACCCTTGGTTGGGTTTGGGGAGTTTCCTTTATTCTTGCTTGGACTCAGCATTGTGCTGGTGTCTTTCCCTTTGCTCCATTGTTATGTGATGAAGATAACTATATTTTCACACTATGAAGACAACGATGCAAAGATTGGATTTTAGATGAATCTCAACATAACTGTGAGTTATACTTTGAGGATGCCTATTACAATCCAATAAAGAAACTTTGTATGGAAGCCTTTGTAGAGTTTATCTACCTGAGGGTCTACCAGTGACCAATCAGGATTACAGATGTGACCACATGATATGAACTACATTTCTCATGAGGCATTAGCTACATTTACCATGATGCATTCCCTTAAGGAGACAGCTCCCAATTCCCAATTAACTATATACTGTCTGACCAGAACACTCCCCACCTGGAATTATAAATTCCACTACCAACTAACTGTCAATTAACTATATACTGTCTGACCAGTACAGACAGGATAGAAACTCAAATACTTATCAGTGCCTAAAGTTTACTACATAGGAATGCAGCAGTTTGAAACTTCTGATCTGTTTGGTTGCAAAACTAATAAATAACTGAGCCTCTCCATCTGGATGGTTTCCATTCATTGATTGGAGTTAATCTTCAGTTTGAGATTAGCAAAGTTTTCTTTCAAACATCTCCTAGGGGGCTGTCCTTAGCTCCTTTTTTTGGATCAAAGCACTAATTTTGGTATTTTTTTTAGAAAAAATAGATAAGAAGAACAATGCCAACAAAGAACAATTGTAATAAGACTTTCTCTGCCAATAGTTCATTGCTTGAAAGGATTGCATTGAAGAGAGGTTTGACCAGTGCTAATTATGTAGAAATGCTTGCAGATTGCTTGCATGGATATTCTCAGAAATATGGTGTTTCTCAGAACCCCATAGATTTACCATCTTTGTGGGGGGAAAATTGTAGATCATTGCAAGATCAGTGCCATTTCCATGTTTTCCAGACAGCTTTTTCTTTAACTCAGTGAAACTACGAAAGGTCGGAATTTGCTTTATTCTTTCAATCTGATTGAATTTTAACTTTTGTAGAAATAAAACACAAGAAAGACAAACAAGATCTACCACAAGACTGTAGTGTGTTACATTCCTATTATTTCTTACAGCCAAATAGAATTGCTCTCTTCCTCAAAATTCTGTTCCACTCCCCATCCAACCCAATTTTTGGTACCCCAAATTAAGAACTTGAACATATTTGGTGTCCCTGCACACATACTATTCAGTTTGGGGGAATATTCCCCAACTAAGGCTTTTGTTCCTAAGTAAAATTGTACTACTGAAAAGATTGGACTTTTCCTAGTTCTTCAGGTATTTACTTCTAATGTATGGGTACTTTTGTCTTGCCTACACTTGTTTTGGCTATGTCAGCATTGGCACTCACACTAGAACATTGGAAACAGAAGGAATTGTTATGTAGCCATCTGTTTCCTGCAAAATACCCATTGGTAAATAAAGGTAATTAGGATGAGACCATACATCACCTCCTCTCTGCAGAATTATTGCCAGCTTCTTGAAGTGAAATCTATTCATATATATTCCAATTTCTCTCTCTTAAAATTACTATCTGGATGGGTTATCGCTATTACCACTAGGGGGCATATTGCAGCTTGCATAGCATATGGCAGCCTAACTGTAAGTTCACAAGAGTAACATAACCTTTCCATTTTTGTTTTTTTCCCTTTCCCTTTTCTCTTTCTATTGTATGGGATCATCTCTGGACATCGCTTGTACTTTGATCGCTCCAAAGTTTGGCATCATTCCTACAAAAGGAGAGAAATCGCGAGTGAGAGAAAAGAGGTCTTTGTTCTCCACAGCTGCTGTCATTCTATAGAAAAATCTCAGCACAGGTATTAAACACTCATTATTGATTGGTCAGCCAGTGGTCCAGTTTTATCTTCTCATACCTGTTGGAGTGAGGTTATTTGCACTACAAATAATTTAGTTCCTGAGGTCTTGCTAAAGTTAAAAGCACAGGGTCGGCTGGAACGCTGATGAAAAAATGTTGGAGGACCTGCAATGATGGCTCTTATCCAATAAAGCAACCTCGTACTCCCAGTGGCAGGCTATTAATGCAATTCCACAGGCTGCATCAATAGCACCATGTTCCTGAATAGTCATATTTTCATGTAAAGCAGGGTCTGTGAGAGATGACCATACTCCCAGGGCAAGCAATGATGCAATTACTTGAAACACTACTGTACAAGACTTCACAATTCTGTTGCGGCCAAGTTCTTTCTTTTTCTCTTTTTAAAAACATCACTGCACACATTATCTCTGTACTTTTCTTATAATAATATTCTGCTGTCCCTATGGTGCATGCCAAAACTTACAGATTCCTCCATGCCAGGTTGTTAATATACCACAACTTGGACACACATCCACTCCTTTGAGATAATGCTAACAGTAATGGCCATGGCCCTGTATAGGTATACCACTTTTCCCAGTGTGGAGTCTTTCAGTTATGTTGGGACTATGTTTCAGACTAGCTATTGGTCATGCTGCTTAGAATTTCTGGTCCCAAACAGCTGGAAAACATCAGATTAGAGAAGACTGACATATAGTTCAAAGTAATAGCCTTGTGTATGTGTTCTTACCATATTTCTAATTAATTTCAACCCTGGCAAGCAGGGTTTTTTTGTATCCTCCTTTTTGAGGGCTTTTCTCCATTTGCACTTAATCATAGTAGAAGTATTTTCTTATATATCTCCTTTGATATCATCTTCATCACATTTGAGAGATAGATGAGAGTCATTATTTAATTGTACCAGTGTAGATATTGTCCCACTTCAATTAACATTTATCAACATTTGCAGGTTGTGTTAATTCTGTTATGCTTCACTATTTGTTACAGTAGACAAAGTTGAGTGATCGGCAGCAAGTGGGATCACAAACATGTTTACTGATCATTGCAGGTTGATGTGGGCACACCTATTCCATTGAGTCCCTGCTAATATTGTGTCCCCACATTCTGCTATTATCATTGCTAAAGGCTGGATACAGTGACACATTAAGCCACAACTAATCTGGGCATGAAATAGCGTGAAGTGCCTAACCAGCCTAACCAGATGAAATAGTGTAACATTGGAATGCGAGGATCTAATTACCGGTAGTACTTGACTTATGATCACAATTGAGCCCAAAATTTATGTTGCTAACTGAGAAATATATTGTGACTTTTCTCTCATTTTACAACTTTTCTTGCCACATTTGTTAAGCAAATCACTGCAGTTATTAGTAAATTAGTCACCTGGTTGTTAAGTGAATCTGGCTTCCCCACTGACTTTGCTTGTCAGACGGTTGCAAAAGGGAATCCCATGACTGCAACGGTCATAAATATGAACTAGCTGTCAAGCATCCAAATGTAAATCATGTGATCATCAGGATGGTGCAATGAATAGTCTTAAGTGTGAAAAACTGTCATAAGACACTTTTTTCAGTGCCATTGTAATTTTGAAGAGACACTAAACAATCTATTGTAAGTTGAGGACTTTCTCTCCACTCACTCGCCAATCAGTAGGGAGGAATCTGGAAGTTGGCATGTGTTGCATGTGTAAAGAAAACAGGGAGAGAACTCCAAAGCAAAGATCTTGCTTGGGACTGTGTCTCCCTTTGCGACTCCAGCCAGGTATATTTTGTTTTATTTTATTTTATTCATCTGGGGTTATGACAGAAAGAGATACAGAAGAAGAAGCATTGGGTGGAGCCTTGAGCAGGCATGCTGTCTTGCAGCCATTTCTGCTGTAATGCAGAGATTGACATATTGAGTCATTTTTGAATGAGCAGCCATAAAAAAAAATGACAGAATGAATAGTTGTATGTTTTTCTGCTGGTTGGTAATACCCAGAACGAAGGAGGACATCAAAACCACAGGAATTTTCCTACAGTATGCTACACAAGAATAGAATAACCGAGTTGGAAAGGATTTTGGAGGTCTGCTAGTCCAACCCCCTGCTTAGGCAGGAAAGCATGATCAGGACAGTACTATTCGACACTGAATCCAAACAGATTATTTCATGTCTAGGATTATTTTCTGCTGACTGAAGGAAGAATAGATAGCATTTTAATTCAGCAGGTGAGGAAAAGTCCTGCATTAGCTTCTACATTTGACATGCATTTATGATAACACTGGGATTCATTAGAGTCTCTCATATTCCAAAATACCATCAAGACACATCATAATACTTTAACTGTGTTCAAGCCATCATGGAAAAAGGAAGTGGCAAACCATTTCCATGCTGTTGCCAAGAAATGTGTGGATATGCCCCAGTGGTGGGATTCAAATTTTTTTACTACTGATTCTGAGGGCGTAGCTTGGTGGATGTGGCAGAGGAAGGTTACTGTAAAATCTCCAGTCAGAGGTGGTATTTGCTGGTTCTCCGAACTACTCAAAGTTCCGCTACTAGTTCTCCAGAACTGGTCAGAACCTGCTGAATATCACCTCTGATATGCCCATAGAGTCCCCAGGAGATGAGATATTCTCAAGGAAGACTTTACCTTGCAAAGGCTTCCCGACTGCATCTTTTGCACCCTGAAGTGCTAATCACCTAAAACACAATTCTTTCCACATCTATTTACATCACTTGATGACCTTTTTAATATTTATAATACTTCTACCTCTGCCCTAGCAAATCTCTTTGTGTTCCCTTGCCCACTTTTACAACAATTTCACACATTCCTTTTTCTGGCAGAGTTGAATCATTTTTCTGGGAAATGGATATAAACCAAACGTTAGAATGATTTTCTAAATGTCTCTATTTGCACGGTTTCCCAGATTTCTGTTGTCACCGAATAAACTGAATGCTTGCTGCATTCAGATGTTATGAATATTCTGCATAATAATCCTGTTAAATTGTTAAAAATAGTAGGATTCTTTGTATGTGCATGTGGATATGCTGTTATAATATGACCATACTTAATACAAATGTATTACAATTTCAGAACATTTGATCATCTGATAGAAAACAATAAATACTAATAAGAACATAATTCAATCTTTCTGAATCTAATTCATTGGAACTACCTTGCTGGAAAATTGTTACAGAAAATATCTAGGTATTCCTGGCCATTTCATGAAGACTTTCTTTCTACATGAAAAGAGAATTTGTTCAATTGATGTGGTTTCCAGGAATTGTGTTACTTTCATGAAGTTTATTAAAATGATGTCAAGTAAGTTAATAAAATATATTATATTAAGTGGCTTCATCATATCATGAGGTTGACAGACTTCTTTTAACTCCATTTAAAGTGGTTTACACACTACAAAGAAAACATTGGCTTGATTTACTATTTAGTGTTGTGTGAATCCAGAAATTTGTGGTTTGTGAATTATGTTTATTGTATGGTTTGTACCATAGTGCAAACAAAGCTAGTTGTGATTTATTTTAGAAAATATAGATTTACTATATTTTGTTGTTTATAGATAAACAACATGGTTTAGCATATTTTTGTGAACCGAGTCAAAATCTGCAAACATATCAAATACCAGGATTATGACCTTAAGTATAGAAAAGGACACTATATAAATGAATAGCTCCCTATCCACTTATTGACTTGACAAATATATTACAGTACAGTTAATGGACTAGTTGCAGATAGGAATTATTGTTACTTCTAAGTTTTCATTAAATCTATATCACTTGTGTCAATTTATGTGAATGGGTAAAATTGTATAGAAATGGACACAAATCATATATGTTACATCATTTGCAAAAGATATCATTAGGCAAATGGATTAATTTGCATTAAAAATAACATTATATAAATGTGGTAAACTGTCATAGAAGTTGCAAAATTAAAACATAATTGATATATATTTGTCAGGCTAGAATATTTCAGACACAGTCTGCAATTTAGAGGGATGTCTGAATAGAAATTTGTCTATTCCAAGTAAAACCTGCTGAATGGGAGTCACTTAGATCAGATCAACTGATCCATCTAGCTCAGCTTTCTGTTCCCACCAACCAGTATTTGTTGGGTCCTTCAGCAAGATGAAATGGCAGTAGTCTCCTTCTGCTACTTAAATAAGTAGCCATCATGGTTGGTACCCATGGATACTCTTAACTGTCAAGTGCTATCTAATGTAAAGCTAAACAGGGTGACTTTTATCAAGTCCTCTGTTTAATTATATGCTATGTTCAGAAGTCTCTCTTTTTATCTGTTTTTAATTTAATTGTGAAGATTTCAGAATTATAAAATGGAGCAATTATTTTTTCAAAAAAAAACCCCTACCCCCCTCTGCAATGTAATATTTCCTCTCCCCTTTTTGTACTGCTATTTTCTCATCTTCCAGTGCAGTTACCAGAACATTATTCTAAGCTAACTTCATATCATAGATTTGTGGAGAGTCTTTATGATATTGACATTTTTTATTTTCAAGGCTGGTCCTAATGATCCTCAGTTTGGAATCTGACTTTTTTTTTACTATAGTAAACTCAGTCAATACCTTTCACTGAACCAGCATGGCATAATCTGTGATGAGTGACAATGTTGATGCAACTCCTGTTCTCTAAGCAAGAAAGAAATTAGGGGAAGCTTAAGCAATTCCCTTGCTCCGTATAGGATTTTGGTGAATGTGCATTTTTAGAGATGTTTAACCTTCTAGGATACATTGGTACTCTTTGTCCTATATTTTACTTGAGAGATTGAAACTGGAAAATAAAGGTTTATCTAAGGCTGCCTAGCAGAGGGGAAACATGACCTTTGTTAAGCAGAAACCTAAAGTAGTTTTTTTAAAAAAAAACTCCTCCTGTTCCTCCTGCCTTGAACCTCATACCTGTTTCATTATCCACAGCCGGATGGAAGCAACACCCATACAAAGGATGGCAAATGGGTGTTGTTTTTCGAGAAAAATGTGCGCTTCATCCTCAGATAGCTGAATGTGGAGTCCTCAGTCAGAGCCAGGAAATAAAGCATGGAAGGTACAGAAGCAGCAGTGGAGGACATTTCAACATGGTCTGGCTCCCACATGTGCTGAGATTATTAGAATGATTTATAGGAAAGAATGCCACTCTCTCATTGCCTCCTCCCTTCTTTGGCTTTATAATAATACATTAGGCTTTTAACCTTTGACCAAAAGAGGTGGAAAGGAAGATTCAGAAAACACCATGGTGCTCAGCTCACAGCCTAGCCTGACCTGGGAAACTGCTTCCCTTCCCTGCCTCCCACTGCCCCCCATCACTTGGCCTTGGCTCTTTGAGCTACAAAGGGAAGGGTGCTTCCACAGCACATGAGGGGTTAAGCCAGGCTTTGGAATGCAAGAGTTTAGAGAGAGGCGTCGGCTGCCTTGAGGTCACCTGTGAGGGATTAGCGAGGACTTGCAGACAGTTGTTGTTTGAGGACTGTCTGAGGCTTTAGAAAGGGGGTAGGGGGGAGGTGGAATAAGGTGGGGGGAAGAATAGCCCAGCGGGAGGGATCTTCCTGTCCTGCTGGGATTATACAACTATCAGATGCATTTGTGAAAGCTGAACTGTAAACTCTCTGTCTTTTTTGTTAAGGAAATAAATCCATCACCAGCTTCGGGGAGAAAGCAGAGAAGAAGAAGAAAAAAAATGAAGCGCTCTTCTCAGCATGTTTCAAGGCAAAGGTGGAAGTGACCCGGCAGGGATAGTGCCTTGCACATGCTGGCTAACTCTTTAGACATGGAGGAAGCCTTTGTGGTCCCAGGCAGTGGGGATCCCTTGTCTTCTCCGGATGAAACTGGCCAAGCAGGATTGCCCAACCCCTCCTTCTCTGGAGGAGCTTTCTGTAGGAGAGACAAGGATTACTCAAATGCTGGGAGGAAGAAGGGGTCCAGAAAGGCCATTTTCTCCAGTGGGAGGGAGAAACTTTTTTCTGGCACACTTCAGATCTTCTCAAATGGTGCTTGGGGCATCCCAGAGGAAGTAGGGCTCATGCTCTAAGACACAGCCCAAAGAAGGCCACTGAGAGCTCCATTATCCCTTCCTTTAACTAAGAGGCTCTGGGATTGTCTTCTAAACACCTCATTTAACGTGATGAGAACAAAAATAAGACATGTGTTAGAGGTTCCAAAGGAGTGTTATGCCTTTCCTTGCTTTTTTTGAGTATTACTATGTTGTATTTCCTTTTGTTTTGCCTTTTTTTTAAGTCAGGAGAATGAGGGGGGGAAAGCATAGGCTCAGGGTGGTTTATCCCCTTCAAATCTATGAAAACCTGCAACCTCTGGCAATTTCCCTCTATTGAACTCTTGCAATGTATAGCAATAGCAATAGCACTTAGACTTATATCCCGCTTCACAGTGCATTCCAGCCCTAAGAGGTTTAATATTAAATAGCAATAGCACTTAGACTTATATACCACTTCACAGTGCCTTCCAGCCTCTAAGAGGCTTAATATTAAATAAAAATATCACTTAAATTTATATACCGCTTAACTGTGCTTTCTAACCCTTTCTAAGTGGTTTATTGCTTATTTCTCCCAACAATCTGATCCTCATTTTACTGACCTCGGAAGGAAAGAAGGCTGAGTCAACCTTGAGCCTGGTGAGACCTGAACTGACAAACTGCTGGCAGCTGATGTTGCAATACTACATTTTAGCCACTGCACCACCATAGCTCTCATAGTTGGCAAGTTCTTTGCCATCAGCACTGAATATTAGTCTGTTCAAAGACCCAATTCAAAATCCTGATTTTGACTTCTAAAGCCCACAACAATTAGGACCAGGGAACCTGAAGGAGTACCTTTTCCCTTATGTACCTACCTGGATCTTAAGATCATCAAATAACACCCTCCTCTATATTTCCTCATCAAAGAGGTGAAATGCACCTTTCAAGGTGGAGAACTTTTTCTGTGTGCAGCACATTTATGGAACACCCTCTTCTGAAAAGTTCAACTGGTGCCCATACCGTTTTGACTACAGATAAAGCCCTTTCCATTTTCCTAGGCTTTTAAACTGGCTTTGTATTTTTAAAATTGTATGCATTTTATTGTATTTGTATGTATTTGAGAGTATATAGACTATTTTGGTTAATGCATAAAAGTAGTCCCTGAGGATTTTACTCTGCTACTCATTGCTGAGTCTACATAGGGGCAACATCTCCATTTCAAGGACCATTGAACCAGCTATCCAAAGACATTTCCAGGGTCATGTGGCCAGTATGATATCATGGAGTGCTGTTATATTTTCACCAAAGGGTGAAAATGTACCTATTTATCTACTTGCATTTGCATGGTTTCAAACTGCTAGTCTGGCAGGAGCGAAGGTGAGGACGGATTTTCCAACCAACAAGCCCACCATCTTAACCACTAAGCCATCATGCCTCGATAGCTAAAGAAATAATGAATAAAGATATCTCAGGTCATAAATGTGAAATATTAATAGAAACAGTACACATACCACAAAAGACCAGTGGAAATTGTTCTTCAGAACCTCTTAATAACTCCAGAGTTGACTTCTTAATGACTGCAAGGTTAGGCTCTGGCCTATTTATCTTAGAACATTTAGTTAGGGTTAGATTTTGGCTTTCATTGATGTACCATATGATCATCCTAATGTAAATTAGAGCCAGAGAAGTTAATATTCTGATTATATGCCTATGCAGAGACATTTGTAGGGGTTTAATAATGTCAAAATGTCATACATACAGGTCAATCTTTCTTTAAATGTGTGTTTCAGGCATTGCTTCTGTGTAAAGATAGGTAGGCTTCAATTGTCCTGGTTGTGCCTGCCATTTTAAAGCTGTGGGCCACTCTGTGGATGCCCATGTGCCTATGAATACCATCTGAAAAAATTATCTATGCAGTGGATCCATAGAGTTAAAATCCCTATCCATGTTTTAGTATAATTCTGAAATCAGTTATTCTGGGAAAAAAACCACTGATTATGAATATGTGCTGTCCAGTTGGCATTGACATTTAGCAACAATATAGATAGATTTTCCAAAGGATGATATGTCCTGAACCTGGTCCTTTAAGTCTTTGAAAGTTATTAGTTCATGACTGTAACTGAGTCTATCCACCTGGCTGTTGATCTTCTTCCTCTTTTCCTTCCATTTTTTACAGCATTATGGATTTCTCAAAGGAGGTCTTTAACGTATGTAAAATATGATCATTAATAATTGTGCCTCAAATGAGAAATTTGGATTGATTTCTTTTAAGGCTAGGTCCCACTGGCCGATGGATGCAAAACGTATGCATAAAGGACACAGCGGACAAGCAAAATTTCGGGGGTGGCTCCATCCGTTGTCATCCACTCCAAAAAGTGGTGAAAATTTGCAAAAACAGAACGGAAAAGAACAGAAAAGAACGGAAAAGAACGGACGTGGGTAGTACGTAGCGGGGAAGTTAAGCGGATGTTCATAGGAAGCCTAGCGGATGACAGCAGATGGAAGCGGATGACACATCCGAAGGGGTTCCGGGGGAGAATTGCGAAGCGGACACATAGCGGAAGGGGCAGATGCATAGCGGATGAAGCAGATGCATCACGGACGCCTATAGGAAGCAAAGCGGATGCCGCACGGATGTATATTGGATGCAAAGCGTTCACTGCGCATGCGGGGGAGTATGAATTGCGTCAGCTCTGTGGATATAAAAGGATGCAGCACGCATGCAGTCAGTATTCAGGGGAAAGACGTGCTGCCACATACATCGAGCAGGAACACCATGGTTCATCAGTCAGGGAAAAAGAGGAAGCCTGTGCCTACTCGTTCCAGCCCTGGCAAGAAGGACAGAACAAGTATCCCACCCCCTGGCACTGAATCTGAACCTCCTCCTGCTGCTGCTGCTGCTGCTGTTGCTGCTGACCAGCCCCAAGGCCCTCAAGCCCCTCAAAGCCCTGCTGCTGAAGGCCCTGCTGCTCCAGCCCCTGAAGGCCCTGCTACTCCAGCCCCTGAAGGCCCTGCTGCTCAAGCCCCTGAAGGCCCTGCTGCTCAAGCCCCTGAAGGCCCTGTTGAAGCCCCTGCCAGAGGGAGGAAGAGGCAAGGGAAGCAGAATGGAGAGAGGAAACAGTACACCATTTCCGAGGAGCATGAGGATGAGGTGCTGGAATGGCTGAGGGAGAACGAATACCTGTGGAGAAAGGGCCACAGACTGTATTGCGACACCAAGAAGAAGCAGGCAGCTTGGAGAAATAAGGCAGAGAGCCTGGGGTACACTGCAGATGTACTCCTAGGATGGTGGAAGCACATGCACACCTGGTATGGCAAGCTACACCTCAAGAAATCCGGGCAGGCCGCTGTCAAGCTCACTGACCGGGAGATGTATGTCATGGCCAAGTGCAGTTTCCTGGAGGGTGAGATCCGCCACCGAGGAGCAGCCCCTCTGAGACCCCTCTCCCTCAGACAGCCCACAGACAGCCAGTCCTCTTCCAGCCAGGAGCCAGCTACCCTGTCCAGGCAGGTGTCTTCAGAGGGCCCCACGGCAGAGACCCCCCCGACAGCTGCATTCCTCATGCCGGTGGACTTGGAGGATCCCCTGTCACAAATGGAGGAAGAAGCGGCAACCACCAGAGGCCAACCCACCCCCACCCCCAGCTCCAGAGGATGCAGGCAGAGAGGCAGACTGGAGGGCCAGAACCACAGTGTGCTGTTGGAGATCAGGGACACAATGAAGACCAGCACAGAACTTCTCTCTCAGCTGGTCCACTTGGACAGAGGATCCTCAGGCTGCCACACCTTCATCACCTACCTGAGCCAGACCTTCATGGACCTGCCCAAGGCCAGTACCAGGTGATGAAGCAGAAGATAACAGCACTTCTGCACAACCCTCCAGGCCCAGCTGAACCTGCTCCTACCCAGTCCAGGTCTGCTCCTCCACCCCAGGCGATGTCACAGCCCTTCCATGGCTTTCAACAGCCCCTCACCTACCAAGGCTATGACTACCAGGACTTCCCACAGCAAAACCAGACCTTCCCAGTCCAGGCCCAGGTTCATCACATGCCAAAGATGCCAGTCCTCACCCAGCTGCAGACCAGACAGCCCCACTACACTCCTCCTTCCTCCACCCCACAGCCAAGCCCCTCAACAGAAAATCTGTCTTCAGTACTGTGCCTGACATCCCAGGTCCTTGAGGAAGGGCCTCTCAACCTCACGGGACTGAGTCAGCTCTCAGACAGCTTCCTGAACCCACCATCCCCTGTTGTACTCTCGGGGCCAAGCACTCCAATGGCGCCTCAGACCAGCACTCAAGCCACAGCCACCTCCACAGTCCCTGCCTGCTTAATAGCTGAGACCATGGACATGACTCAGAGTGACTGAGAATAGTGTCAGAGACTAAGTTGTTTACTTGTTCACTTTATCTTTGCTGAAGACACTTTACTTGGTTCATTTTGCTTTTTTAATAAAGTCATAAAGTTTACCTAAGACAGTTAAAAAAGGTTATCTTTGCTTAACACACTTGATTCATTTTTTTTACTTTGTAAAGTGTTGGTGAAAACTTTTAACAAATGGTTAAGTCTTTGCATGCTTGTGGGATAGATAAGGATAGTTGTGGGATAGAGAAACCTCCAGTGCAAGCATTGTGGGACTGTATGGTCCCCCATCCCAGCTGCCACACAAATGGACCTTTATTATCAATAACAATTTATTCATTGATCAACACATTTTAAAATAAAAAAAGCTCTTTATTAATGCCCTATTCATTGTAGTATCACTCAACATACATGGCACAATCTCATCAGTGTTATGCAACTGGCTCAAGGAAGCATCCATCAACCATCTATCATCCTTTCTTGCTCCATCCTTCCCTTCACGTGAAGCTCTGTTGGGGCCTTGTACATCCACAGTGTCTATCAGGTTACGTCCTTGCCTCCATTCACCAGGCTCCATGTCCCCATTCCCTTGTTGAGGGTCCACAAGTCTGTTCTGCAACACTGGGTAGCGGGTGCGCATGAGATTGTGCAGGATGCAGCAAGCTTCCATGATGCTCCTCACAGTATGTGCCTCATGCTGCATGGTGGTGAGAAGTATCTGAAACCTGTTGGCCAGGATGCCAAAGACGTTCTCCACCACCCGTCTTGCCCTGGACAGCCTGTAGTTGAAGATCCTCTCTTCACGGGTGAGGTATCTTGAACTGTATGGCTTCATGAGGTAGGTTCTGAGGGAGAAGGCATCATCACCAATGATGAAGTAGGGCACATCTTGTGTGTCATTGGGTAGGGGGTCTGGATCTGGAAAACCCATGATGAGGTTGCGTTCCAGCCCATCCTTGAGGTCAGTAGCGTTGTATACCTGGCCATCTGAAGCTGACCCGTTGCCTGAAGCATCGATGTACATGAACTTGTAGTCAGCATCAACCATGGCAAAGAGGATGATACTGAAGAAACCCTTATAGTTGAAATAAGTGGACCCGGACTTGGCTGGAGCTTTGCAGGCCACGTGCTTCCCATCTATGGCTCCAACTGTGTGGGGAAAGTTCCACCTCTGATACCACTCTTCTGCAACTTTCCTCCAGCCATGTTCAGTGGTGGGGCACTTGACGAGCTCCTCCATGTATTCTTCGATGATGGCCTGCACCACTTCTCTGACCACTTTGCTGATGCTGTTGTGTGGCACCCTCCACGCATACTGCATGTTTCTGTATGTGGTTCCAGAGGCCAGGTGGCACAGAGTCAGTGCCACCTTCAGTCCAGGTTCCAGGCTGGGCCGGAAGTTGGTGCTAGGCTTGGTCAACCTGGGTCTCAGACGCTCTACAAGTGCGTCAAACATGGCTGGTGGCATTCTCATGAAGTGATGGAATGCATGAGGGACTTTATTCCTCAGCTCCACCATCAATTGGTCATAGAGTCCAAACTCCATTCTTCTCATAATCCATCCTCAGACCCACACAACTCTTGGACATCTCCTTCTTCTCCTTCTGTATAAAAGGTGAAACAGTCTGAACAGGTTTTGGTTCTGGTGATGAATGATCACAGCTCCCATACGGACTGTGTCATGATCCATGGTGGAGAACAATTGATGATCTGGAAGACCAAGACCAAGGGTGAAGAGGTCTGTAGACCACGGCCGCTGGACTCATACTGAGATCCAGATGATTTTCTCCCCCTTTTTATAGGAAATATCGGTGGTCCGCTAGGTGTCCTTTTACATACTCTAGACATACTGCAAACATCCCAAATATCTGAGATACATCCCAGATACAAATGTTTTGTCCATTTTAATACTTTATATACGAGATGCATACGCTTACATCCTTTCTATATCCGTGCTACTAACACTGTGTAGACATTCCGTGCACCTTTTGTTTCCTCCCTCTTTCCATTTTCAGCTGCAGCGGATGTGAGTTGAGGGGATGGCCAGAGGATGCAGAGAGGATACAGCGGACGTTTAATGGATGATAACGGACATAGAACTTTTGTTTCCCGTATATGTCACGGATGTACATCGTACGCGGCGGAAAGTTCATCCGCTCACAAAGTTTTGTGCAGCTCAAAACTTCTTGCGCGGATGAAATCTCAATGGACGGATGCTCGAGGGATAGAGTGTATGAAACACGTATGCAGTGAGTACACAACGGATGCATAGCATTTTCCAACGGATGGCAAGCTTTTTTTAATGTTTTACATCCTCTTTGCATCCGTAAGTGCAGTGGGACAGGGGCTTAATTATGAACCATGTATTTGTTTTCTTGGCTATCCATGCTTTCTCAGGTATCTTTTCCAATAGGAGATCTCAAAAGCATAAATACTCTTTCTCTACTTTTTTCCTCAAAGTTCAACTTTCACTTTCTGATTGCCATAGGGAAAACTATGGCCTGCATGATTCTGATCTTTCTTTGCAGAGATATATAATTCATAAGATAGGAATTATAAATAATTGTAAATCTAGAATGATTAATTTTTAACAGCAACAAAATAATTTAAACTAAATATAGCATAGTTTGGCTAAATGTGTTCATAATCATTCAGAAAGTCTTATCAGATATGCAGTAGCCCTACAAAGCAATTACATTTAAAGGTATTTACTTGACTAAGGATGAGTTCATATATGTTGCTTATTTACTGGGATCTGTTTTAATCTTCTGAAGTGTTGAATAGTAAGTAGGCTTACTATACTTGTGCTGCAAAGATCTAGAGGACTGCCACATAGCAGAGTTACAGCATCCTGCATTTCTTCTGATACATATAACTTATGGAAATTCCAATGCATTTTGAGGAAAACCTTCTTTTCCAGGGGATCCTGAAGGATAGAAATGGTTTCTTTACAGCATTCTTTCTTGTTTGCTTTTATATCTTTGCTACCATCTAGTGATCATCTGGGGTTTTGTAATTTAGACATGGCATGATAATAGCAGCTACAGATTGGGAATCAAGGAAGATTATCTTTTACATTTTCTACTTTCTTTGTTCCCTGATCCGGACTGTCACAATTGTAAAGAATATTAGTCATCTTTTTTTCTTTTTCTTTTTTGTAATGTCAAGTGTCCTTTTTTAAAATAATCCAGTAGAAGCAGGATTGAAGCAATTGATGGGCACTTCCACCGTCCCCTCTCTTTCTGATAGTATAAGTCTATGTTTCTCTCTTGCACTGCAGGTTATCATAGATGGATAAAAGACACACACCTTTATTTTGAAATTGTGATGAAGAGCTCATGAGTTTAGTCCAAGGGCTACTTACAGTTACTGGAGTAATGCCAATAAGTTTTTGCTCCATAAAGTAAATAGGTACTCCAGGGCAAGAACAATTTTAAGAGAAATTTAACAGCATGAGAGAAAGTTCCTTTCATGTTAATTGGGATTGACTGCTATTAATATTTTTCAAAAAGAAATCCACAGAAGATCCTGAATGCTGATGTCCTGCATAATGTCTGGTTTGGCCTGTAACTGTAATATTTATATGTGTAAAATACTGCAGTCTAAACACAGATAGCCTTTATTTTATTGTTTGATATTATTTAACTGCTTTTTGGCAGAATCACATATGAAAAAATCACTAAATCTACATTTTCCTCTGCAGTGTTATCAATTGGTTGAGAGTGGTGGGTGGGAGAGAAGAAGGGAGAGGGAAAAAAAGAAAAATTATGAGTTTGTACTTACAGCTTCAAGGGGGAAAAAAGTATGTGAAAGTTTTTGTGCTAATGGAGCTACACTGCTTTAAAGGGCACAATGTCTAATCCAAAAAGATAAAGACATAGGCGATGACACATTTTATGAAATAAAGTTGAGGTAGATGATGTCATTAGAAGAACCTTCAATATTGTTGGTTTTTTTGTCCAATTTATCATAGAAAAACAAAAAATATTGGTCTCTGTTTGATAGAAACCTTTTGATGAGCTAAAGATTGCTTCCAATCATGGCAAAATAAAAAAAAATTAAAAAAAGGTTTCTGATAAATATTTTGACGTACAAAGAATGTGAATCTTGTTGCAAGTTATTCTGAAATGGTTCCATTCAGAGGTGGAATTTCAAGATTTGAAGTGCAAATTCCAGTATACATGGGAAGGCAGCAAAGAGATACAAAATCTCTTTTACCCGTCCTCCCTTCTTTGCTGCTAAGTGGCTATCTGGATTTTTGTAGTCCAGATCTAATAGAAAGATTTTATTTCTTTTTCATTTTTAAATTTTCCTGCCTTTTGTTAAGAACTCAAGATGGCATATCTGGGGCTGTTTCTTAGTTTTATCCAGAACAACTACTAGATGGGATAGGTTGGGTTAGAGAAGGACGAACTCAAAGTCACCCAGAAAGCTTCAGTCACTCAAAATGGACCTGAACCTGGCTTCCCCAAAACCATCCTTGTATATTTTCAGAGCATCTGTGGAAGAAAATGATATTATTTATATCTTTGTGCTGATCCAGTAAGTTGGAAACTATGTTGTTTTATTTGTTGATTGATTACAGATAGTTGTCAACTTATAACCATTCATTTAGTGATTGACTGAAATGACTTGTGACCTTTTTTTCACACTGACAACCATTGCAGCATCCCCATGGTCACATGATCTAAATTCAGAGGCCTGGCAGCTGGCTCATATTTATAATGATTTCAGAGTCCTGAAGTCATGTAATCATTTTTTGTAATCTTCTGACAAGCAAAGTCAATGGGAAGCCAGATTCAGTTCATCACTGTGTTGCTAAGTTAACAATTGTGGTGCTTCCCTTAACAACTGTGGCATGAAAGGTCATAAAATGGGCAAAACTCATTCAACAAATGTCTCACTAAGCAACTGAAATTTTGGGCTCCATTGTACTGGTGGGATTCAAAGTTTTTTACTACCGGTTCTTTGGGCGTGGCGTGGTGGGCATGGCAGGGGAAGGATACTGTAAAATCTCCAGTCAGAGGTAGTATTTGCCGGTTCTCTGAACTACTCAAAATTTCTGCTACCGGTTCTCTAGAACTGGTCGGAACCTGCTGAATGCCATCTCTACTCCATTGTGATCATAAGTTGAGGACTACCTGTATATGCCATCAAACTGGTAATGATGATCATCAACCACATAGATTTTCTCCAGGATGATCTATCTTTAACGGGTCTTTCACATCTATCGACAAGGCACTCATTGCCACTGTAACTGAGTCCATTCATCCTGCTTCTGGTCATCCACTTTGTTTTCCTTCCACCTTTCCCAGCATGAGAGACTTTTCCAGAGAGATAAGACATTGCCTAATGTGTTCAAAGTAGGATAGTTTGACCCTGGTCATTTGTGTCTCAAGTGAAACTCTGGATTGATTTATTTGATGATTCATTAGTTTTGTTGACTGTCCATGGCAGGGGTCTCCAACCTTGGTAATTTTTGCAGGCTGGGGAATTCTGGGAGTTGAAGTCCACCAAGCTTAAAGTTGCCAAGGTTGGAGACCCATGATCCATGGGTACCCATGGTATTCTCAGGAATCTTCTCCAACACCAAAGTTGAACAACATCAATACTCTTCCCTCTCCTGCTTATTCAAAGTCCACACTGTGTGTTCTTTAGAAAGGCAAAAATATACAGAGGAGTTTTGCTTTGTCGGCTCATCAGTCTATACAAGCAAAAGAGAAATACTCTCTACTGTGTTCCTTTGCTTTGACAATGTGAAAAATGAACCTACCACAAGTGTTCTCTCAGTAGTCTCTCTTGGCACTCTCTTCATGGTGGAATAGTAAATAAATCATGCTGCTCTGCTGTATTATTCACTTATATTTTTGATCAAATGTATTGGAATATTGCTTTCCCTTGAATACTATTTTCTCATCTTTAGCTATGATATGAAAATAATTGCTTTGGATAATTGATGTGAAATTCCAATGATTAACTCTTTTTCCTACAGGTACGTCCAAACAATGGTTTCCAATGCTACTTACAGATGTCACTATATTGCGATTCCATCCTTTTTGCCTGCTTTTGGAAATTAAAAAGGCAGGGGGGGAAATGGGAAAAGGCAGGGGGATTAAAACCATCTAGGCCTCTTGCAAAATTCTGTCAATAAATTATACATTAATAAATATCCACAATAATAATTCTCTCTCATTTATTCACATAAAACTAGAACTTTTAAAAAGTGTCTTTCTCATATGCATCCATAGTAGGAAAAGTCCTAAATCCAAAAAAGGTTCTACTTCTTTCAGTTTCATAGCATCATCTGTTGAAACCCTCGAAGTACCCCTTCTCTATAGAAGCATCTGCCCTGTGGAATGAAGTTTCCCCTGAGATCCAGAGGATCCTGTGGTTGCTGTTGTGAAGACAACTCAAGGAGTTTCAGACCCCACATTTCATTCCACCTGAATTCTCATGCTTGCCATATTTGTTTTATTGTAATTTATTTGATTGTTGTGAGCTTCTCAGATTTGTTGGGAATTGGGTAGCAAATTTAATGATACACATACTATACACACAAACTTATTTAAATACGGCTTCCATTTAGGAAGCTGGAACGTGATGATGTAACAAAATGAATAGATTTAGAAATGAATAAATTTAGTTTATTAGGACAACAATTAAATATATTTTATTAATTCTATTCTAAGAGAGTATTGTTATTTAGGCATAGATATTATTATATACAATCCCAATGTGGATGAGTCCAATTTATACAACAATGTTTAGATTATTAAATGAAGTTCCTATGGAAAAATTCCAGCAACAAAAATTTGCAGACTGTTAGATGAACTTTGATTTGTCCAATAAATACATTATTGCTTTTGAGTTGTCATACATGAGGATATAGTATTGATCATCCCAAATAACATAAGACCTAGTGTGCTAAAACTGATATTATTCTCTTCATGGCCTAAATTGCAAACAATCAGTTTATAATTTTACAGTTTTTTTAAAAAATACTGTAATCCAACAGGGTAAGACAATTGTATTATGACAACGCAAGGATATTCTACTTAGTGTGAAGAATTTCACCCAACTGTTCTTGTATTAGAATTTGTAAATTTTTAATTTAAACCAAAGGGTTCTTTAAGGAAGAGACAAGTTGTCTTACATTTTCAAGGTGGACAGCTTGTTCAGCGCCTGCAAGTAACATCCTAAATGTGTCATGCTTCAGTGCTTCCTGGCTAATTGACATCTTTTTTTTATTTACACATAATTAATATAATTTGCAAAAGGAAGTGCATGGATATGGTAGATACTGAGCAACAACAGCTGGTGGATGTTGTTGCACTTGTTGGGTGATGCTATGATTTATGCAGATTCTGATGTGAGACTAGAAGTGGCAGTTCTCAGCTGAGAGCTTAATTTACACTTATTAAAATTCAATGACAAAAATATTCACTCACAAATGTAAAGGTTGCCAGACAGAATGGTTAGTCTACATGTATGTTCTAATGCATGCAAATCTGGTGAGATCCTAATACCTGTTGCCTTTCCATCGCAAAAAAACTAAAAAAGAAAAAAGAAACAAAACAAAACAAAAAAAAGCCCAGAGCTCATTCATGAGTATAACTTTGAGCAGTTCAACGAAGTTTAGACATTGTTCTTACTTTTTGCAATTATTCTATCGCTTTTCCAAGAGTTGTCATGCATTCAAATATACTAATTGTTCTTATAATTTACTCAGTATAAGTAAGGTATAGAAGTAAGGCCACAGATATGGATCATTTCAATAGATGTACAAGTAAAACCAAGATATATACATCTAATAAGTTAATATTAATGATGGCACTTCATTCCAAATACAATATTCAAGTTCAAAAAATATGGAGAATAAAATTGAATTAAATTGGGCACCACTTAATAAAACAGAATATGTTCTTTTAACTTCCTTGATTTGTGTGGGTGATGTGGGTGGTATATTTTATCAATAAATTATAATTAATATTTTTATTTATTATATTCATTTATATAGTATGTATTTTCATACCATGTTATTTCATTTGAAAGATATAAATGTACTAAATAAATAATTCTGTAAGCATACAGAGTTGTTTTAAGGACTTCATGAACAGAGAAGCAATACAGGCATATTTGCCTGGTACACATTTGCCTGGTACATATTATTCAGCTTGTTGTTGCAGGTCTACTTTTAATTACAAAGAATGTAAATACAGGACCAGAGTAAATATTAGATATAATTGTGGGATTAGACTTGTAAATGTATACTATTGTATAATAAAAAAAATATGGGGTGTTCAGCAATTAACAAATAGGCATTTTCCCACTAGTAATCTTCAGAATCTTCATCAAGTTGTTGCTATTGTGATATAAAGCTTCTTCACATTTCGCACAGTGATAGCTACCTGTTGATAGAAGGTGTTTTAAGTTGGTAATGAATTATCACAGAAAATTAAATTTGCAGTCATAGACAAAAGATTCAGGGGCTGGATTCAGGGGCTTGGAGGTCATAAGGGTCTGGATGGTGGGGAGAAACTAGCTGTAACTCAAAGGCAGAGTCATTGTAGATCTTTGGCTTTCCAGGGTCAGGATAGTTGACATCTTTGACTCCGGAAAAGGGTAACAGTCTTCTGGATGGATTTGATACATAATTTGGAGATCCTTTTGGATTCACAGTTCCTGCTGGATGACCAGATGACAGTCATGGTGGTGGGCATTTTCACAAATTCAACTTGTGTTCCAATTGCACACATTTCTGGATTGGGTAACCTGATTCACAGTCAGTCACTCATGCCTTAGTCACCTTCTGCTTGGAATACTGCAACACACTCTATATAGTGCTGCCCTTAAGTCCTTCTGGAAATCACACTGGTTCAGCATTCAGTAGCATGCATAGTTTTGGATCCCATGATTCAGCGAAGTTATACTACTACTGCATGAGTTGCAGCAGCTTCCAGTTGTTTTCCAAATTCAATTCAAGGTGATGGTCATAAAGCTCTACATGGTACAGGGGCAGGTTATTTGTGTATCTCCCTGAGAGCATCTACTCTTCCCACTAGATTATATAGGGGACATGGTCCAGATCCTCTCCTTTAAATGTTTTCACCTGATGTGAGACCTTGGAGGCACATCTCAGTGGCTGCCCCAGACCTGTGGAGTAGCCTTCCACTGAGATCTGATCCCTACCCTTTTTGCCTTTGGATAACCATAAAAACCTGTCTCTTTCCCCAAACCAATGGGCTAGGATAAGAGTTGAGCTGTGTTAGGTCTGGCCCCTGGTGGGGGAGGCTATTTTTGTGTTTATTTATCTTTGTATGGATTGTTATGAGCCAACTAGAATCATCATATGAAATAGGTAGGCCATATAAGTCCTGTAAATAAATCTCATTTGTATCCTTCATATCCCATATTATTTGAAGTCAGACAGGTGAAATGTTAAAAAACAAATTTATGGTATAATCTTGCCTCAGAAGTTCACTTGACACGAATTGAACAAGACATTCTCTCTCTCTCTCTTTTGCCAAGGCTTTTCAATACTTTACTTTGAAGATAGCTTTATTTTTCATAGTTGTTTTGCGTGTTTGACGTTTTATTGCAGTTTATTTTGTTTTATGATTACATTACTTAGCTCCCTTGGAATTTTTTGGGGGAAATGACAGTTGCTTAATTTACCAAATCAATAAAATATACATAAAACATTTTGCTTGTGCTTAGGAGTCTGCATTCAAGATAAGCTTATATACCTTACAGAAGAAAGAAAACGTATCTCTCCCTTCTGAAGTCTTTTGCTGTGGTCACCAGCATGGTCAATTCACATCCATTTTGATTACTATGGCTCGCAATCCAGTATAGTTCAGCTAAACAGAACCATAGTTTGGATTGCAAAGATGATTTGTTGCAACAAAGCATAATTAAGGTTAATCACAGTTTTAAAAGTAATTAAAATTTGTGGTTATATTCATTTAGCTCATTCTTTATGATTTGCTGCTGGCTTCCCTGACGAGCTGCTGATTTGTGGAGGATTACTTTTGCAACCAGCAGTGGAATAGTCATGCAAATTATTGCCAATTAGAAGCAGTTTTCTGGCCAGGCAAAGTATCTCTTTTATCATTGCCAGGTTCTTGTTAGCTGGTGATGGACATAAAAGTAAAACAGAACAACAAGTAACATGTAAGAAAACCGACTTGCACTTGGAGAAACAGAAACAGTGAATGGTGATAAATCTAAAGCAGAGCCAAGAAGGAACAATGATTTATAAAAAGTATGCTTTTGCCCCCACTTCCAATAACTTGCTGCCTCTTATTTCAAAGGTAGACAAACACAGCACAGTTCTGTAGGGTGCTGCTTGCTTTAAATCTCCTTGTCTCCAAGTTCTTGTAATGTGAGTCGGCAGTACAGAATCTAACCCATTCTGAAAACCCGCAAGTGAGGTAGAAAGTGAAATTGCCACATTCTGGATTTTTGTTTATATTTTTTTGGGCTGAATCTGCAAACTGATGTCAAAAGATGGCTAAATGAATTTGTGGTTGGGAAAATGAGAACCCAAGTGAAACAGAATTTGGCAGATACATCTAGTCTTATGCAAGGGCTCTAGGCGTAAGAACAGTGAAAATTAACATAGGATGGTGATGTCATAAAAATAGTGTACTTAGGAAAACATTGATGTTTCTGAAAAGACCTGGAGGGTTTTATGGGCAACTCTGCAACGTGGATTATCAGTTTATAAGGCCAAAAATATAAATAAAAAGAGGCAACAGAGGCAAAATGCAGTTGAAATAGAAAACAGATGCAGAGGTACATTGAGCAGAATGTGGAGGTTTCATTCATTGTTTTTCTGCATGCATGTTTTACAAGGACATCTTCAGGAGAAATTTAATAAATTGTGCCAGAGAAACTGAGGCACTCTGGGTGGAAGTTTGGGAGAAAAAAGAAGTCTAGATTTGAAACATTTTCGTATGAGTGAGATATTAAGTGAATTTTTCACTTCACTGCTTTTCTATGCTAGCTGTTTAAACCCAGCCCATGATACTTCACTTTGGGCTTTGACCACAGCAAAAAGACTTCCTGCTATTAGAGTTAATTTGCCCTGAAATTCCTTAGAATAACTGACTAGATATTGCAAAGAACAGTTTGCATTTACTCACAAATAATTACCATTCTTTTCCACATTTCTTCCAACATCTTTTTCACATGTGAATACCATTCACAATTGGTTGGTGCAGCTTCTCAGAGTACTAAGCAGAGGCCGACAGTCTGCTGGAAACTTATTGCTTATGATCTTCTTACCATACAGCTGCACCCTATCATCTAGCTGTACACACCTATTGTAAGGGAGAATGGTGAACATGAGAAAAATCAGCAAGCACTCTGTAAAACTGCAGAGGGAGAGGTGAGAACTTTCCACTGTTTAACCTTGGAAATGGTTTCATCAGGATGGAAGCCTCACCTTCAAGGCTTCTAGCCTCCTCATAAAAGCCATTCTCTGTAAACTGCCCTTCCATTTAGCCTGTGGTTCTGCTGTTCCTTGTTTATTTGGTTTTTACTCAAACATGGCAGCTTGAAAGCCTGGGTCTCCCAAGTAATTTATCTCCCTGTGTCAAATTCAAGTCAAATAAGACATGTTCAAAGTTTCAAGTGTATTTGCAAACTGAAGAATGCCTTAGAATTTCTAGGCATATAACAAAGCTCCCAATATAATTGTCCAGTCTCTCTCTTTCTCTTAGTGGGTATTTATATACATATTGCTACTGCTTTCCTATTTGAAAAATTAAGAAAACAGCACCTTTTGCTTAAAATAATTGCAAAAATTTAAAGAATACAAATGCATGGGAATTCCTTGATTCAATGCACAAAATAAAGTGTAATTTTATCCTTTTTGGTCTCAATTTGCTATATAGCACATAATAAGTCTGGTTGTCAAAAGATGAAAGTGAGGGAATAAAAAAAGTAAAGCTAAAATCTGTGTAGGATTTATAGTCCAGGAGACACAGCATAAAACAGGGGTGTCAAACTCAAGATCTGGAGACCAGATTCAGCCTGCAGGGTGCTAAGATCTGGTCCATGGGATCACCTTGGAAATAGAGGACTGACCCACAGTACCTTTGTCAGTGAAAATGGAACTTGCAAAGGCAACAGGCAGGCAGCCTTCCCGAGCTCCATTTTCGCTGGTAGAGGGTTGCAGGAGGCTGTCGCAGCTGAAAATGGAGCCCAGGAGCCTGTTTTCGCTGGCAGGTGCTCCCGACATGAGTAACATTGAGCTGGCCATGCCCAACCTGGCCACACCCACCCCGACCCTCAGAGGTAACCGTGATGTGGCCCACAATGAAATTGAGTTTGATATCCCTGGCTTAAAAGAAAACAAAAATGGAGAGGATGAGGAAAAATATAAATGACAATTATTAGTTTCTAAATTACAAAGTTCGGAGTATAGCAGGTATTCAGTAGGTTATAGAATTTGATCTAAACTCAATAGAACAGGGCTGTCAAACTCCCATCCCATGGGCCGGGCGTGTCACATGATAGCCATGCCCATGCTCAGTTTAGCAAAGAGGGGAAAGTCCCTGTACATCACATGACATCAGAGGTGGTATTCAGCAGGTTCTGACCAGTCCTGGAGAACCGGTAGCAGAAATTTTGAGTAGTTCGAAGAACTAGCAAATACCACCTTTGACTGGAGATTTTACAGTATCCTTCCCCTACTATGCCCACCAAGCCATGCCCACAGAACCATTAGTAAAAATTTTTTGAATTGCACTACTGCGTGACATCCCTGCAATAGAACATCAATTCTTTTCTCTTACATGCTTAAATTATGGCAGATGGCAAACGGAGAGAGGGAAACAACAACTACTAAAAGCAATCAAGTTCTGAAAAATAGCTCCCCAAATCTTATTACTCAAATTCTGATATTTGGTTGCTGAATTTCAGTAGCAGAATTTCATGGGATGTCCATGCAGACTTCATACTTGAAGCAGACATTCTTTAATTCTGGGCATACCATTCAGACCTCCACTTTTGCCTTCAGGTATTTCCTTCTATTTCTACCCACTCCTCACGATCAAAATTTCATCTGGCTGTATGGAAGAGATGCCTCTACTTTTTACACATCAAAATGTGACATGATGAAGTCAAGTGAATAGCTATCAAACCTGTAAGGTACTACAGACAAAGAACCCCCTGATAAGCTGTTTCAACTTTGTTGAAAAGTTACATTAACAGAATATTGCAAATCTAAAAGTGCAGCCCAAGAAATAAGAGAGTCCCTTCTGAAATTCTCTTTGCCATGTTCACATTACTGCTGCTGGTTAAACTAACTCTTATCCAATTGCTCCCTTTGATGTGGTTCTTTCCTGTGTCTCTCAAAATCATTCCCACAAACATTACAACAATGAGAAGTTGATGGCAGAATTAAGATAGCAACAGGATGCCATAAAGCAGTAATAACCTTCTTGCATCTAACTGCAATAGGATTTGCATTTTCTTCCTTGATATGTAGCATTGTTCCACTCAATTGTAGTAGAAATTGAATGAGATGTACCCACATACCAGCACCTTTAAGTAGGTATTCCTTTGGTTTACTTAGACACTTTATATTTCTTCTTATATTTACTCAAAGGTTCAAGACCAAGTCCTTGGTAATATTTTTTTTCTTTCTACCTAGCAAAGGGTTAATATTATTCCCTTTTTTGCTTCTTCTACAGATCCTGATACAGTTAATTGGAGCTTCCTGAAAGTCTGCATTAACAGAGGAAGCACTAAGAAGACATCTTGGCAGAAAAATATCATTATCAGTTTTGAGTTGCAGCTCCAAATCCTCTTGTGGTCAAAACACAATTCTTTTAACTAAACAATCAAGGATTTGAACACGTGTTGCTGCCATGAATTATCAGGACTAAGGAGGGGCTTCCCCTTGGCAGTGTCAGAAAATGTTAACAGTCTACATTTTGGTTATCCAAAAGAAACAAGCTGAAAATGTTGGTGGGGGAGAGGCACAGAGAAGTTCTCTGCACAATTCCTTTTAAATTCTATATCCATTTTCCCCCCCACAGCGGGGCTTGCATGGATGAAATCCCTAGTGGAATGTCTGATGGCAGAACTCATTGGAATTGAGAGGTCATTATTTAATATCAGACATACAAGCAAGAGATAGTAATATCAATTCAGATTTTTCATGGTTTCATTCTCTAGAATAAGAGATATAGTTGACTGCAAAGCATGAAGCTATTGGAACAGCATTGTGACAGATTAAATAAAAAACAGTGTCTGAACCTCCTATGTTCTTTTGTGTCAAATGCAATTTTTTTAAAGGGGTGAACCATTGCAGCAAATGGTACATTTTAAATTCCTGCAGCAAACCTTCCACTATGCCGAAGTTAATTTAATGTAAATGTCCTTGAGATAGATTTAATTGTTATCCAGTGTTTTTTCAACCTTGACAATTTAAATATGTGTGGACTTCAACTCCCAGAATTTCTTAGCCAGCATGTTGGCTGGAGAATTTTAGGAGTCAACGCCATACAAGTATGAAGCTTGAAAACACTATTAGTCTATAGAGGGAAAACTTAGCTGCCCTGACTTCTGCCCTGAATTCTTTCCCAAATCTGAATTAAAACTAACATTAAAATTATTTTTGACTCTTTCCTAAAGACTGTTAAGGCCAAAAGATAGGGACAATTCAGCTGGCAGTGTAGATTTATTTTGAATTTGTTTCACTTTTAGCAATACAGAAGCCAGAACTTTTCAGAGTACATTCATTCAGCATTGTGAGTCAATGTCCCAGAGGAAAAAACCTCAATGTTCATAGATCTATAGAAAGCCAGTGTATTCATAACTATCCAATATCCTCAGGGGGAAAGATGTTCCTCAGGGCTGGTGTTGAAAAAGTGAAGCACTTTTTAAGTCCCACTAGGTGATGTTTCTAGGAAGGGTTATGAAGTGTGCCCAGTGGAGATGAGCAGAGACAATTGAAGACAAGCAATCCCACAAATAGCCTGGCCCCAGGCCAGAAAGGGCTTTATGGGTGATGAGCAGCAGCTTGAATTGCATCCTGAAGTCTACATGTTACGTGGGAATTTTATTTCCTGGGCTTCTCCCTCTCAGAGAAGAGATTAAGTCATCATAATATCATGCTACAGTATTTTTTTTTTTTACATATGCCTTGTAAATTGAGCAGAAGGGAGATTAGTCAGCTGTAATCATCTCAGATGGTACTCTTGGTGTATCAAGGTGAAGATAATTTTAGGAAGATTTAGGTTCACTTTTTGGGGAGTTGGTAAGGAAAAATGGTGGCAGTGTGAAAATGCCTAAGCCAGCTGTGGGAAGATAGAAAGGAAAGAAAGTTTAGCATTTTATTTTCTATTTTGCAATAACATCAAGGGAAAGAAAGGCAAGAGGTATCTTTGAAATTTTCCTTGAATCGTCCAAAAACTGCAATGGAGCTTCCATGGATCATCAGTAATTTGAGTCATATAATATTTAAATCCTAGCACTGAATAATATTGTTTGCAATCTTATCTGGAGTACTTGATATTGTGCTTATTCAAAGTGATACTGGTACATGACAGAATAAAGCTAAAGTACTTTCACATTAAAAAAATATTGATTGATTTCTGTATTGTTTCTATTGTTCCTTTTAAGACAATATTTTAGCACAATTTACCCAGAGATTTATTTGGTCTATCTTGATCCTAAGCCCATCCCTGATGAACAATATTCTCAATTTGGAATTGATGGATTTAATGAATTGTAGCTTTGCTCAAGATATCCAAGACATCAAATATGATCAGCTGATTGGAATGTCTTATGCAATCTTTATTGCCCCCAACCTCTGTCTCCAGACCCAAAAAGGCATGCAGATCTGTTTGCAGTTTGTCCCTTGAAGCCATCATCTTTAGCTGAAGTTCAGGAGCTCAGGTATTTAGCTTTATAATTACCTTAACTCAAACCCACACCTAACCTTTTGACAGCTGCAAAGAAGCTTCTCATAAATGTATAGATTAAAATATGGCGAAGGACCCACAGGCACTTATGGTCTTCAATGACTACTCCATTGTAGCCTCTGAAATATTGTCTGCAGGTGAATGACAACCAGCAAAGTATTGACTAGGTAACCTTTGGAATAAAAAAGTAACAAGAGGGACAAGTGCTTTATAGCAGAAGGGTTAACACTGGAGAGAGCATGAGAGAGAAGAGAGAGGATGCTTTTAATTGTCATGGGGCACAAGAAGGAGAAAAGGATTTTAAAGAGATGCAGAAATATTCCAGGGTAATAAAATATCCCCTTTTTCAGTGTCAAAGTTAATGTTCCAGGCCTCAGGTGAAATCAGCTTCTTATCAGAGAGTGGTTTCCCCTTGAGAGGCCTGGCAACGCCATTGCTGAGTGCTGCCACTTCCCCATTATATTCTCAGGAGAGGCGGCTCCAAACTTCATTTCGAAGAGGCTGATTATATTGAAAGGTGGAGAGGTACACTTGGAAGTAAGGGGAAAAGTCGGTTCATGTAAATAATATGAATGAGAAGGATGCTGTTAATCCAGCCAAAGCTGATTTCACTCCTTTCTTTCTCCAGGTGTCCTTTTGCTACTTCTTCTCTAATCTGACTTTATGGCTTCCTGACAAAATCTCAGGATGATAAGGGAATAGTACCAATGATGTTTCCATCCCTTCCCCACCGGTTATGCACATGTATTTGTAGTAGTCATGTTCATGTAACCTTCAGGAAGGTTATCTCAGCAGCCTGAGGAAAGAAATTCAGTTTTTTTGATGTAAGAGCTTTCCTAACATGATCCAGCAAGCTCCATGCTTCAAGAGATTTGAAATTGGTTTTCCTATCCTTAAACTAAACTCTATAAACTATTTTCAGCCCTGCATTGAGTCTCTCAATTTATTATACCGTCTTTTAAAAGAAAAAAAAATGTGTAGGAGATAAAACAGGGGAAGGTAGAAAGAGTAGAAGGAGATGACTGTTTCTTTTTCAAATGTTGCCAAACTTACATTCCAAAATGGGTTCCATTTTGCCCCTCACCATTTTTCAGCCAAGGCAGTTTTCAGTGTGGCAGGAGGGAAGCTTCTGAAAAAAAGAGGGGGGGGGATTTCTGGGTGCATGAATAGATCCAGCTTTGAATCTAGTCACTAACTAGGTTCATACATCATGCTAAACCACAATATAGTTTGCTTTGTCTCTTGTATGCAAACTCAGCTACTGTATTTAATTGTGTGCGGCGGAAGGAAAAAAACCTGGCTAATGTGAACCTGTCTAATGCAATACACCAATACACATGGCACAGTGGAAAACCAGCCTTTATCTGGGTACCGCTTCTTTCAACAAATGGTACTTCTCCTGTGCAAGGTGAAAGTTATGCCAAGATATGTTTTACAAAAGGACCAATACTTTATGGATGTGACTCATTTCCCTCAATATAGATGTAGAAAACACAAACTGGGAAAGTGAAAGCATTAAAGCTTTTGGAACTATACTGAGTAAATTAGAACTTTTTATAATAAATAAAGACAATTATAAATCCACCTTATTCATATATTTTCTCTGAAATTAAAATTACAGATTATATAATCCTTTGGGGGATATAGACAATACTTGTGCTATCAAAACTGACATAAGTTTTACATGGACAGGTATCATTCTACTAGGAACAAGAGGATCATACTGTTGCTATTATATTTTCTTTTCTGGAATGGAATGGAATGTATACACAAGCAGTCCTTTTCCTAAAATAACAGTCTTCTCACTGTGTCTCTCAGATGGTACCATGTGCCTTAAAATGTATTCTTTTGAAAATACAGGAACATACAGAAATTCCAAATAAAGGAATAAAAATGGATAGGTGCATTTGAACATAAATATGGAAGTTAACATATAGAGTACGATTTACTATTTCTTTTCATCTCAATTATATCTTGCCTTTCAGAATAATCCTTTCCCTATATTATGTCTATCATGTTGTTTCTTTCAGGATAAGCAATGCTAGACAATAGAGCAATACACAATATAAAAATACTAAAATGAAAAAATTAAATTTTCTGGATGCCCAGAAAATCATCAGGGAACTTCCCAAGGATTCTGAGGAGTCTCCAGCTTATTAAGCATTTGAGGCAAACCATTCTAACTGATATTCAGCAGAAATCCAGTTCACGATCCAAAGTTTGGTGAGAAAGTAATTTAACATGACAAAGTATTGACTATGTCTTTTACATTCATGCTTATCTGCTCTAAAGCAAAGACTTTACCAAGTGTATGTGAGTTGGGGCTGAGAATATTTGCTACAGCTCATAGTTGCCATGGAAGGTACGTATGGAATTCATAAGCTATACCACAACCATATTCCCGGACATGGAAAAAGCCGTCTGGAGCCAACCTTGAGATGAGATTCATGAGCTTGTGAAGGGTCATAGCTTTAGATTAGTATATCAACAGGGCGAGATTGGCCCATATTTCATATACAGGTATTTTTTATATACAGGTAGTTACCTCTGGATGGGGTTTCCCCTGATTTCTAGATGTTGCATGAAATACCATAATAAGGGAATAATTCCAGATGACATTGCTTGAAAATATAAATCAGTGTTTTTCAAACTTGTCAACTTTAAGATGTGTAGACTTCTGCATGTCGGCTGGGGAATTCTGGGATCTGAAGATACAGAAGTTGCCAAGTTTGAAAAAACATTGCTTAAATTGTCTATCAAGTAACACATTTGGAAATAACTGAAGGAAAATTCTTTAAACTGACCTTCCCCAAATGGACCTTCCCAGAAGATGTTGGAAGTGTGATTCCAGCATAGTTGAAAGGATCACAAGGAATCAAGTTGGAGTTTTCTCAAGACCCCTTAGTTTGTGAAGGTTGTGGCAGGGTAAGGTCTAGTTCCATTTTTAACCTTTGTACAGATTAGAGAGATTTTTGGTATAGCAACAACAAAATGTGCTTAAATCTTAATAAAGGGATAAGCTAAAGCATCTAGCCAGACTAGCTGGGATGGTAATTAGCCACTGCAGTCTTTTTCGTTCAGCAAACTTAAACCAAAGCCACCCAAAACATCTAATCCTTCCACCTCCTGAATGCACTACATCAAAAGAATTGGCTTCTGTCAATAGGCTTACTTTTTCTGACAAAAATCTTTTAAACAGCCTCTCAGCTTTTTCATTCTAACTATGTGACCTGCTCAGTGAATTTGCCAAGTTCTTATAATGCTGCAGGTAATTGACCAGTGAGATATCAAAGCAAAGTTTGATAAATTTTAATAAATTTCATACAAGAATCTGAACTGTCAGGGGCTCTTTTGAAGTAAACCTCTGAACTTGTTGAAGCTTTTCACATGATAGCACACGCATATAAATATACAGAAAAACATCTCTGCTGCTCCCCCCAACTCATGCTGCCACCCCACCTCATGGTATGTAGAGCAGCTGGCTGCATTGCAAATAGAAGAGACAGCCTGGCTTAGATATATCAAAGGTTATATTTCACTTTGTAATGCAAGTTCAGGATTGTAAAAGGGCAGGTTATGGCTTGTAGCAGTTTCATTTATACCAAGCAATTGTATTTCAGGGAGGGAGAAAATGGTGCAAACATAATGAGGGGAAAAAGCCAGGATGTAACAACAAGGAAGTTTATGATCTGTTTTCCATAATGTTTAGATGAAATTATTTTGAAAAGTCCAAATGTGGCCTCTTCAAACTTCAGTGAGAATACAAGTAAGAAAGGACAATTTCCTGCTACTTTGAAGAGGCACACTCCATTCAAAACCAACACAGTTTAGTTTAGCATAGCTTAAGCACATTTAAGAAAGCTATATATCCCTTGGTGGTAGTTTAGGTTATAAGTCTGTGCTGCTACAAGAATTGCATTATCCATATTGGCAGCAGAATTCACACAAGACTGCTCTGGGTGGAAGTGAGGTCACAGCTAGTTAAGAACATACTCCGGGTTTCCCATTTCTGTTCCCATTTCTACATCAGACATCAGCAGAACATGTCATGACTGTGCCAACATTTGCATCATCTAATCTTAGCATATCTCACTATGGTACTCTTTAGGAAGTGTAAAAATTGGCAACACATATTTTGAAACCTGTTTTTGTTATGACATGTCAGTTAGGAGGAATGATCAGGATTGGTTCCTGTTCTGTATGGAATTTGGTAGGTTCCAAGTCCTTCATTCTGATTGGCTGAAAAGGCCACTTATGGATTGTTTCACTAAGAACCAATCCGGGAAGCCACCAAGTGGCAGGAAGAGTTAAACAAGTGTCACTGGCCACAAGTTGGCAGGCAAGCTGCTATATAAAGGGCTGCCGCGGCTTGGGCTATGTTCTGTATCTTTTGCCTTGCGAGTTTAAATAAAGTAGTTGCTGTTTGGAACTCGGTCTCATGCGCTTCTTTCCGGATGGAACACTGGTGATGAGGGTGGGATCATCGTAGAAGGTGAGACCGAAGCATGTGGCGATCTGAACTCAGCGAGAGATACGGCCGGTAACAACGTGCCGCCCACATCCTTCAATCCTGATGAGGAGGATTGGGAATCGTATATCGATCGCTTTTTGATGTTTCTAGAAAGCAATGAGATGGAAGAAATCTCAGACCAAAGGAATAGGGCTGTCTTCCTTACACACTGCGGACCAGCCGTATTCAAAATGGCGAAGACACTGGCGAAACCCAGAGATGTCAAACAGATGACCTGGTCTGACCTGAACCAAATGCTCCGAGCACACTATGCACCGGTGGTTTCAAATTTAATCAAAAGGCACGAATTTTACAAGAGGGACCAGATGGAGGATGAAACCATAGCAGATTTCGTAGCAGCCTTGAGACACATCGGAGGAGCCTGTGAGTTCCAGAACATGGACGAGGCAATGAGAGACCATGTAGTCCTTGGCCTGAAGGACTCTACCCTTCAGAGCAAACTACTGAATAAGCCGAACATAACCGTGGCCGAAGCCATTGCAGAGGCAACTGCCGCCGAAGCAGCAAAGAAGTCAGCAGCCACCATACGGAAAATGAACGCAGTTCTAGACCTGCCAACCCAAACCAGGGAGAAGAAGGCAGAGGGAGGAAAGAAACAGTCCACAGCAACAACCCACCACGAGGACATCGAAAAACAGAGTGACACCGAAGACGAAGACAAAGATGTCCATAAACTCTATTCAGATAGAAAATGTCACAAAAAGAGGAGAAATCAGCAGGAATTTCAGTGTGCGGGCTGCGGAGGCAATCACCCGCGGGCTGAATGCAGGTTCCTCGATGCAATATGCAGGGCTTGTAACAAAAGGGGGCAAATTGAAAGGGTCTGCTGCAACAAAAAGAGCTATAGTCCAAAAAGACGCGACAGTACCCCCCCCAGACATGATGACAGACAAGCCAGCAGTAGATGGAACCGCAATAAGAGAATGGGTGACAGGGAAGAAATGCATCAGACAGTCACCATCAGCAATGCCAGGGCGGCAAACGGAAAGAAGTTTCGGATAGAGGTGAGCATTGAAGGGAGACCCTACGAGATGGAAGTCAACTCAGGGTCATTCCTATCAATGGTATCCTGAAATACCATCCGGTGTCTAATACCGAACATTAAACAGAGAGAACTATAGAAACAAAAACTAGTGTTAAAAGACTAGCAGGGAAATCAAATCCCAGTAGCAGGCCTTGGACATTTTTTCGTTGAATTTAAACACCACGCCGAAATCTTGCCTCTGACCATCGTCAACCACGACTGCCCTAGCCTATTAGGAATCGAATGTTTCGCACCCCTGGGAATCAGGATGATGGGATCAACCACATCGCTATAACCAACTGGGACGAGAGCCTACTCCAAGAATTCCAAGATGTTTTCGACGGGACTCTAGGCAAGTACAAGGAGACCCCAATTTCATTTAGCCTAGACCCGAAAATAGCCCCCATCTGTTTAAAGGCCAGACGTGTCCCATTCACTCTAAAACCAAAAATTGACAAGTAGCTAAATAAGTTAATTGCGCAAGGGGTTTTAGAACCAATCGATCATGCCAGGTGGGAAACCCCTATCATCACACCAGTGAAGCCAGATGGGTCAGTGCGCATCTGCGGGGACTATAAGGCAACCCTGAAACATGCGCTCCAATAAAGCGCATACCCATTACCAGTAGTGCAACATTTACTGCACTCGCTAGGGGGAGGAAAAATATTCGCAAAGCTCAACCTAGCACAGGCCTATCAACAGCTATCCGTTGATCCCATTACAGCAGAGGCACAGACTGTAGTAACACACAGAGGGGCATTCAAATGTAACCGCCTCCAATTCGGTGTTAGCGTTGCCCCAGGTGTGTTCCAAAGCCTCATGGAACGCCTGCTAAACGGAATCAAAGGTGTCATCCCATACTTCGACAATGTACTGGTCTCAGCAAAAAAATGCCAACCAGCTAGAGACCAGGTTAAGAGAAGTCTTAACAAGATTTAGGAAGTCAGGCCTCAAAGTAAAGAGGGAAAAATGTGAAACCACTAAAAAAATGTGAAAACCACTAACCGGGTCGAATTTTTGGGCTATTTAATCAATGAACAAGGCATTTACCCCACCGAAAAAAAAGTGAAGGCTATCAAAGACACTCCCAGACCCAAAAACAAAACCGATCTCCAGGTGTTCCTAAGCTTCATAAATTTTTACAACGTGTTCCTGCCCCATAAGGCAACAATAGCAGAACCCCTACATCGACTGCTAGATAAAAAAAATGCTTGGACATGGGGCCACTGGGAACAGAAAGCCTTCCAAGGTATCAAGGACCTATTAACGTCAGACACCATTCTCATCCAGTTTAGCAATACACTGCCTCTGACGGTCACCTGTGATGCCTCGCCTTTTAGGGTCAGCGTCATCCTGAGTCACCAACTCCCAGATGGCAGAGAGGCACTGGTCGCCTTTTACTCCAAGATGCTCTCCAAGTCGGAATGCAATTACAGCCAACTTGATCGGGAAGCCCTCGCAATCATCACCGGAGTCAAACGATTCCATGAGTACCTTTATGGTAGACCTTTTTCTATCGTAACTGATCACAAGCCTCTTCTTAGAATCCTAGCAGGCAACAAACCAACCCCAAACATTCTGTCATGTAGAATGATGAGGTGGTCTGAATTCCCCGCTGCCTATTCCTACACGCTGCTCCACCGACCTGGCAAAGCCATTCCACACGCCGACGCCCTGAGCCATTCCCTATTGCCCATCATAGAGGATGACCCTATTCCAACTACCTCCACATTTCAGCTTGAGACCTGCCCAGAGCTACCGCTGACTGCAGCCGACGTCGCGAGAGCCACAGCCAAAGACCCTTTGATGGCACACATATTGAACTGGGTAGGTAAAGGCTGGCCGGAGGAAAACAAAACTGAGACTTTTAAACCTTTTCGTGCCAGACAGACCGAACTGTCTATTGAAAAGGGGTGCATTTTGTGGGGTGACAGGGTGGTAATTCCGAGCAGCCTCCAAGAAGACGTCGTGGGCATGTTGCACGAGGGGCACCCGGGCATAATCAAAGTGAAAGCCCTGGCCAGGAGTTACGTCTGGTGGCCAGGGCTGGACAAAGACATTGAACACTGGGTTGCAACATGCCATGACTGTCAAAAAGCAAGGCCTACACCCCCCCCCAGGCACCAATAAGAGACTGGGAAACTCCCCGGGGTCCATGGTCTAGAGTACATATTGACTTGGCTGGGCCAATGAAGGGGAACACTTTTTAAATTGTGGTTGATGCATATTCAAACTGGTTGGAAGTCATCCTCATGGCTTCCACAACCACCGAGGCTGTTATGAAACAGTTCGACAGACTGTTTGCAACACATGGGCTACCTGATTTACTGGTTTCGGACAATGGGCCTCAATTTACAGCCTTGCAATTTGAACAATATCTGGCTGCCCAGGGTATCCATCATGGCTTAACCGTGCCAGCCGGCTTTGAATGGCAGGGCTGAACGCATGGTTCGATATACGAAAGAGGGCCTAGAGAGAATGGACAAGGGGGATGTGCAGGACAAATTAAACTGACTACTAACCTTCAACATATTACCCCTAGTAGTACAACAAATGAAAGCCCAGCTGAAGTTTTAATGGGTAGGAAACTATGGTCCTACCTGGACAGGTTACACCCCACTTACACCTGGGACAAGCCCCCTGACTCCTCCAGCAAATACCGTACCTTTGAAATCGGCGACCTAGTCTATGCTAAGAACCTTAACAGGGACCCTCTATGGCTTCCAGCCACCATCACACAAATCACAGGCCCCAGGTTCTACCGACTAATCTTAGACGATGGAAGGGAATGAAAGCGGCACATAGACCAGCTTCGTTCCCGCAACCTCGAACGAAAACCTGCCACAGAACCAAAAATAATAAATTCCGACTATAAAACAACCAAAGGGGGGGAAGTACAAATAAATAAAAAAGGGAGAGATGAACCTCCCATAACAAGACAACAAACTCTGCAAAACAACAATCTAACAACAAACAAAAAGAGCACTCACGGTTAGATGAACCCCAAGAAAGAAGTCCGGGAGCAGGAGAGCGAAGCGAGGCCTTCCTGGAAGGTGGCAGCCAGGCCAGCTCAACCAACCCGGTCAAACCAGGAGGGAGCAGTGGAGCCATCTCAACCGGCCCGAGAGACTCAGGCGGGAGTGGCATGGCTGACTCACCCTTCCAGGAGGTTCCATGGAGAAGGCCAAGAGAAGCAGCGATCCCGTCCAAACTGCTAGAAGACCAAAACAAGACTGAGCCGCACAGGTCAACTAGGACTAGAAAAAGCCCCACCTACCTGCGTCACTACGTCACCCACATTGGACTGAACTAAAGGGGGAGGGGTGTCCTGTATGGAACTTGGTAGGTTCCTAGTCCTTCATTCTGATTGGCCAAAAAGACCACTTACGGATTGGTTCACTAAGAGCCAATCTGGGAAGCTGCCAAACGGCTGGAAGAGTTAAACAAGTGTCCTTGGCCACAAGCCGGCAGGCAAGCCGCTATATAAAGGGCTGCCGTGGCTTGGGCTATGTTCCGTATCTTTTGCCTTGCGAGTTTAAATAAAATAGTTGTTGTTTGGAACCTGGTCTCATGTGCTTCTTTCTGGATGGAACAGTTCCAGGTTTGAGAAAGTCTTGGGCAAAGGGACCTCAGTGGCACTGAAAATATAATTTTTCCTCTCACTTTCCCTCTCCCCCCTTCCTTCCTTTTTTATTTTCAGTTGAGGCTACTGATGATGTGAAACTGTAGCTCTGATATGGTGAGGATTTGAATGCAATTGTAAATGTACTAACCAAGAAAAAAATATGGAATTCAAAAGGCTTATTACTGATTATACATGCATATAATTAATTTAAGGTAATTTAATTCAAAGAAGGGATTGCTATATTTCTATGGGGACTTGCTTTTACTGGACCTTCACTCATGTCTATAGTTACATTCCTTTTATTAAGTAAATGGAAGTGTGGTTTCCAGAATACAAACACAATTCATAGAAGTCAGTTTTGAGGCAGAAGATGAAGCAGTACACTGAACTCAAAGCCATATGATGTTACATGAATGGGTAAGGCTTTGGCCCTTAGAATACAGTCTTGACAAACTAGGATTGCTGATTCCAGACTGAAAGATACATCTTGAAAAAAGCCATGATGGAAAGAAAATTTGGTAGATGCACTTTTTTTCTGCAGTCCAGCTCAACAAACATGTATCTATTACATAGAACTTTTAACATAAGTAAGCCACCCAGAATCGCTTTGAGGCGAGATTAAAGAAATCATAATAGTAAAATTTTTAAAAAACTAAGATAAAGGAGCCATCTTTAAGACTGATGCATTGTTCAAGCAAGCCCCTACAAAGCCATTACTGAAATTTTGGTAGTCAGGACTGACACTAAAGAAGAATATAGGCAGCTCCCACTGCAGATGTATAACAGGGTTTTTCAACTGGCAGCTTAAAGATGTGTAGAGACTTCATTTTCCAGAATTCTCCAGAATTCTCCAGAATGCTGGGAATTCTGGAAGCTGAAGTCCACACATTTTCCAGCTGTCATGGCTGAGAAACACTGAATGATTAACAGAATAAAGGCTATTAGAGTACACAGTAAGTTATTTTGAATACTACAAAAGCTCATTTTCTTTCTTCTTTCTTGGGGAAGGAAAGAATCTCTGTGGTACTTTCTAATCCTGCAAGCCACATGCAAATCATCACAAATTTTCAGAATGTGATTTGCTCAAGAGAAGTCCTCATGTTGCCACAATGAAACCAACAGTTATGTTCAATATTCTATTTTAGTTCTGAAACTATGCAGATGTATCCTCCATATTTTTCTTTATCCACTTAGTGCATTTTTTTTGGCAAAAAAAGATACTATATTCATCAGAACTGGCTTCAGGCTGAGGTTAAAACAATCTTTCTGATGTGTATGGAAGAAACATCTAGGAAAGAATGTGTGTGTATGTCTGTGTCTGTGTGTGCGAATGTGTAAAACTATAATGTTCCTAAGCTTCTGTATTACCTTCTGGGTTTATTTGTGTAAAGCTCCTTGTGTCTGCAGCTGTCATTCTTGTTTTGCATACTCATTTTCATAGACTTTAACATAATATCTTCATCTGGGGGACAGCAATTCTTAAAACCTCCTTAGGCTATAATCTTTAATTTTATACTGTGGCACCTTGGAGATATAAGCAAAGGATGAAAACATTAATCAGTGCAATTAATAAATAAATTCATTATCCAGAGATGAATGATGGGTACTTTCCACTGGTGTTTTGGCCCCCAAAAGGGTGTTCATTGTGGTGGCCACTTTTGTCAATATTTTTTGCATGATTCTTGATTGCAGCTGTGTGCCAAAGCTGATCTTCAAACAACAAATGATTCTCTGTAAATTTTGCTAAGAAAAACAGCTATCTCAATTAAATATCCTCAAAATGCCACTTGGATTGAGATTATGCAATGCTTATTTTAATTGGTTGACTGATTGATTCATCAGTGGGGAGAAAAGCTCCAGGCAATTAACTGACAAGCTGCACTGCTGCTTTAGCTACCACATAGAAGAAACTGGAGCCGCACTTACATGTTAAAAGCAACAGTCTCTGATTCCCTTCCTCAAAATATTGATTCCCTAAATCTTTTTCTTCACTACTACTAAAGGCTGATTCAGTTGCTGAGTTGCTATTGAAATGGATCTTGGCCTTGGCATGTGATACAAGAGATTCTTCACGGCTCTGTCATCTTCTCCTCACGTGCTCCATTCCCACCTTCCAATCATCTCTAACACAACATTGTTCCTGACTTCTCTTGAATCCATGAAGGGCAGAATTTAGGTTTCATCCCAAGTATCAAACTGAGAAGATCACTTTAATTGGATGTCAAAATTGGGATTATAACAGATTTTTTTTTAAATTCCAGTATTTATATCTTGCCATATTCTGCAACTTACACACATCAGTCTGCAAGACAAACAAAAGTAAAATATGAACACATTATTTTACTGAAGTAAAAGAAAAGCTGATAAAATGTAACTATATGAATATAACAACTCCAACAGGATGTTTATCCAATAGAACAAACAACAAAGTAGGAATGTTAGTATTTTGCAAAAGGAACTATGGAGAAATTTCCTAAAGCTCCTGTCACACTGCACCAACGGATGCAAAGAGGATGTAAAACGGACAAAAAAGCTTGCCATCCGTTGGTTAACGCGATGTACTCACTGCCTCCGTTTTGCTTCCTCTCTATCCGTCCAGCATCCGTTTATTGACGTTTCATCCGCTCAGAAAGTTTTGAGCTGCTCAAAACTTTTGCGAGGAAAATGTATCCAATTCGGCTGTTCTGCATCCACTACGCATCCGCTACGCATCCGTTCTGCATCCGTTACGCATCCGCTATATCCGCTAGGCATCCGCTGCACATACACGCAACTCGCATCCGCTCGGACGCAGGGAGGAAGCGGAACGGACGCGGAATGGATGCAGAACGGATGCAGAACGGATGCAGCACAGAAACAAAGTGTTTAAAATGGAAAAAACATTTGCAGAGGGGACCTATCTCGGATATTAAGGATGTCTAGAGGATGCCTAGAGGATGCCTAGAGGATGCAAAGGGACACCTATACTGCCTATAAATAGGGGGAGCAACTCACCTGCATCTCACTTTCAGACGAGCAGCCAAGCTGTGCAGACCTCTTCAGCCTTCATCTGACTCTTGCTCTTCCACAGCATCCAGTCATGTCCACCGTGGATCGTAACACAGTCCTTTTGGAAGCTACCATCCTTCTGCAACAGTGCGAAGCCATCTACAGGCTCTGTGAACTCTACTATGGGAAGAAAAAGAGGTGGCCAAGAAGCGTCTGGGTACGAAGATGGATCACCAGAAGAGCAGAGTACGGACTGTACAACAAGCTGATGGTGGAGCTCAGGAACGAAGACACTCGTGCATTCCAGAATTTCATGAGGATGCCTCCAGCCATGTTTGACGAAGTTGTGCAGCTGCTGACACCCAGGTTGACCAAGGCAAACACCAACTTCCGGCCCAGCCTGGAGCCTGGGCTCAAGGTGGCACTCACTCTGCGCCACCTGGCCTCAGGGACCACCTACAGGAGCATACAGTACGGCTGGAGGGTGCCACACAACACCATCAGCATTGTGGTCAGAGAAGTGATGCAGGCCATCATCGAAGAATACCTGGAGGAGCTCCTCCAGTGCCCCTCCACTGAAGAAGGATGGAAGAAAGTTGCAGAGCAGTGGTATCAGAGGTGGAACTTCCCACACACTGTTGGAGCCATAGATGGCAAGCATGTGGCCTGCAAAGCTCCAGCCAAGTCGGGGTCCACTTATTTCAACTACAAGGGCTTCTTCAGCATCGGCCTCTTCGCCATGGTCGATGCTGACTACAAGTTCATGTACATCGATGCTTCAGGCAGCAGCTCATGTTCAGATGCCCAGGTATACAATGCCAGTGACCTCAAGGAGGGGCTGGAACGCAACCTCATCATGGGCTTCCCAGATCCAGACCCCCTGCCCAACGACATGCAAGATGTGCCCTACTTCATCGTGGGGGATGATGCCTTCTCCCTCAGAACCTACCTCATGAAGCCCTACACTTCCAGATTCCTCACCCGTGAAGAGAGGATCTTCAACTACAGGCTGTCCAGGGCAAGGTGGGTGGTGGAGAACGCCTTTGGCATCCTGGCCAACAGGTTCCAGGTACTTCTCACCACCAGGCAGCATTGCCCAGAGACCGTGAGGAGGATCGTGGAAGCTTGTTGCATCCTGCACAATCTCATGCGCACCCGCTACCCAGTCTTGCAGAACAGGCTGGTGGACCTCCAACAAGGCAATGGGGACATGGAGCCTGGGGAATGGAGGCAAGGGCAAAACCTGATAGACACTGAGGATGTGCAAGGCCCCAACAGAGCCTCATGTGAAGGGAAGAAGCAGTGCAACCTCCTGAAACACTGGTGCAACTCCCCAGCTGGAGCAGTGGAGTGACAAGACAGTATGATAGATGATTAATGGGTGCTTCCTTCAAACTGTCTCATCACACTGATGAGATTGGGCCATGTATTTTGGGTGGGCCTACAATGAACAGGACGTTTAATAAAGAGTTGTGTTTGTGTTGACATGTGTGGATGATTGATTACATTGTTATTGATAAAAAAGGGCCATAGGTGTGGCACCTGGGAGGGTGGACCATACAGTCCCACTATGCTTGCACTGGAGGTTTATCTATCCCACAGCTATTACCCATCCCAAAGGTATCCCTCCCCACCCCACTGCTATCTTAACCCATGCCACAAGCATGCAAAGGCTTAAACCAATTCTAAAAGTTTCCACCAAGACTTTATTAAAAAAAAGAAATGAAGCAAGTGTGTGAATCAAAGATAAACTTTATTGAACAACAAGCTGTAAAAGGAAAAAGACCCAAGTCAAGTGTCCAAATAAAGTCCACACCCAGTCTCTGGCAGTCTTCACAGTTACTCAGAGGTGTGCCCAGTCTCAGGGGTGAAAGGTCCAGGTGCTGTGGAGGTGGTTGCTGCTGCAGTGCTGGTCTGAAGCCCCACTGGGGTGCCTGGCCCCGAGAGGACAACAGGTGATGGTGTGTTCAGAAAGCTCTTGGATAGCTGGCTCAGACCCGTGATGCTGAGAGGTCCTTCCTCCATGCCATGGGGTGTCAGCCCCAGTACTGATGAGAGATGTACTGAGGCCGGGCTTGGCTGTGGGGATGAGGAAGGAGTAGTATAGTGGGGCTGTCTGGTCTGCAGATGGGTGAGGACTGGTGTGGGTGGCATTGCTGTCGTCGGTGGCATCATTGGCGTGGGTGGCATCGGTGGCATCAGTGGAACCGGTGGCAACGGTGTCGCCCGATGACTCTGTGCCTGGACTAGGAAGGGCTGCTGCCTGTGCTGCTGGACCTCCTGGTAGCTGTAGCCCTGGTAGGTGAGGGGCTGTGGGAAGCCTTGGAATGGGAGGGACATCACCTGGGGTGGAGGAGCAGTCCTGGGCTGGGTGGGAGCAGGTTCCTCTGGATCTGGAGGGTTGTGAAGCAGCTCGGTGATCCGGTCCTTCACCACCTGGTACTGGGCTTCCTCCATGTTCCTGAGGGTCTGGTTGACATAGGTGAGGAAGGGCTTGCGGTTGGAGGATGAGGAGTCGGTGTTGACCAGCTGAGAGAGGAGATCTTTGCTGCTGCGGATGGTGTCCCTGATCTCCAGGAGGACAGTGTGGCTCTGCCCCTCCTGCTGTCTGGCTCTCTTCCTTTCTGTGGAGGTGGAGATGGGGTGGTGGTGGATGCGGCTATGACTGTGGTGGACTCGATGTCTCCTTTCTCCCACCGCACCAGGGAGTCCTCCACGCACTCCACCACGGTTACAACAGCTGTCCGCGGGTTCTCCGCCATGCACGCTCCACAGAAACCTGCCTGGAGGCAGGGACTGACTCTCGGCCGGAAGAGGACTGGGTCTCAGCAGGCTGCCAGAGAGAGAGGGTTGTGAGAGGGGCTCCTGGTGCTCCTCGGTGGCGGATCTCACCCTCCAGGAAGCTGCACCTGGCCATGACGTAGGTCTCTCTGTCTGTCAGCTTAACTGTGGCCTGGCCAGATTTCTTCAGGTGCAGCTTCCCGTACCAGGTGTGCATATGTTTCCACCAGCCGAGGAGCACCTCCGAAGTGTAACCCATACTCTTCGCCCTCTCTCTCCAAGCAGCCTGCTTCCTTTTGGTGTCCCTGTACAGCCGGTGTCCCTTCTGCCACAGATAGTCATTCTCTCTCAGCCACTCCAGCACCTGATCCTCGTGTTCCTCCTCAATGAAGTATTGCCTCCTCTCCCGTCCCCGCATACGCCTCTTCCTCCCTTTGGCAGGACCAGATGGGCCCTCATCAGATGGGCTCCCAGGTGGTAGGGGCTGCTCCTCCACACCACCAGCAGTAGCAGCAGCAGGATCATCATCATCATCATCATCATCATCACCATCACAAGCAGGATCATAATCAGCATCATCATCATCATCATCATCAGCAGCAGCAGGATCATCATCATCATCATCATCATCATCATCAGCAGCAGGAGGATCAGCAGCAGCAGCAGCAGCACCAGCAGGACCAGGAGCACGAACAGGACCAGGAGCATGAGCAGTACGAGCAGTACGAGCAAGTCCAGGAGCACGAGCAGGATGAGCAGGACCAGCAGGACCAGCAGGACCAGGAGCAGCTTCAGCAGAGTACGCAGCAGCAGAAGCACCACCGCCAGGAGCAGCTTCAGCAGAAGCTCCAGCACCAGAAGAGCGAGCCCGCGCAGCAGAAGCCCAAGCAGAAGCAGAGTCAGGGACAGGGGGCGGGAGGGTGGCCCTGTCCCTCTTGCCAGGGATGGTGGCAGGTTGCTGAGGCTTTCGCTTCTTTCCCATGGTTGTGGGGTTGCTGGCTGGCAGGGAGGCTGGCAGGAAGCCTGGCAGGCACCAAGGCTGGCAGGAAGGCTGGCAGGCAGGCAGGCACGAAGGCAGGCACGAAGGCTGGCAGGCAGGCAGGCAGGCACCAAGGCTTGCAGGAAGGCTGGCAGGAAGGCTGGCAGGAAGCATGGCAGGAAGGCAGGCAGGCAGGCAGGCACCAAGGTTGGCAGGCAGACTGGCTTGCAGGGAGGCTGGAAGGCAGGCTGGCAGCAAGGCTGGCAGGCAGTCAGAGAGCAAGGCTGGCAGGGAGGCTGGCCAGGAGGCTTGGAGGCAGGCTGGCAGCAAGGCTTGCAGGCAGGCATGCAGGCAGGGCAGGCAAGGACTCGATGTATCTGGCAGCAGGTCTTTCCTCCGAATGCTGGCCACGTGCGAGCTGCTTCCCTTTATATCCGGGGGGCTTACGCAATGCATCCCCCCTGCATGTGCAATTAACGCCAGGCATCCGTTAGGCTTCCGCTGTGCATCCGCTAGGCTTCCGCTCTGCATCCGCTTCATCCGCTGTGCATCCGCTGTGCATCCGCTGTATCCGTTCTGCG